>CAUYRH010046787.1:0-21128 GCA_963574655.1 Perodicticus potto
CCCACATCACAAAATCCCAAAACCAGAGATGCTCGTGTGGATATGGAGAAAAGGGAACACTTCTACACTGCTGTTGGGAATGCAAACTAATACGTTCCTTTTGGAAGGATGTTTGGAGAATACTTAAGAGATCTAAAAATAGACCTGCCATTGGATCCTATAATTCCTCTACTAGGTATATATCCAGAAGACCAAAAATCACATTATAACAAAGATATCTGTACCAGAATGTTTATTGCAGCCCAATTCATAATTGCTAAGTCATAGAAGAAGCCCAAGTGCCCATCGACCCACAAATGTACCAAATAAATTGTGGTACATGTATACCATGGAATATTATGCAGCCTTAAAGAAAGATGGAGACATTACCTCTTTCATGTTTACGTGGATGGAGCTGGAACATATTCTTCTTAGCAAAGTATCTCAAGAATGGAAGAGAAAGTATCCAATGTACTCAGCCCTACAATGAAGCTAATTTATACCTTTCATATGAAGGCTATAGCACAAGAATATGGGGAAAGGAGCAAGGGAGGGGAGGGGAGGAAGGAGGATCAGTGGAGGGAGGGTAATTGGTGGGGCCACACCTACGGTGCATCTTAGAAGGGTACAGGTGAAACTTACTAAACGCAGAATACAAATGTCTTCATCCAATAACTAAGAAAATGCCATGAAGGCTATGTTAAAGTTTGATGAAAATATTTCAGATTGTATATGAAGCCAGCACATTGTACCCCATGATTGCACTAATGTACACAGCTATGATTTAATTTTAAAAAAAAAAGATTGTTCATCAGTTTTGACAGATGTACCACATTAATGCAAGATGATTAGGTAAACTGTAAGAAGGGGTAATATATAAAATTGTACTTTCTGCTTTTCTGCTCTAAGAAACAAACTATTAATTTTTTAAGTGGCTATGTCTAGGAGCTGGACTAGGGATATGAATAGGTGGGTAAGAGGCTGCCATCTTTCAAAGTACATATGTTATTACTTTGTTTTTTAAAAAACAGTACAAGGCTTCTTCATCCCTTTTCGAAAATGTGTATTTCACTCTCAATTTTTTAATTTGAACAGTTATTTGGTGTTTGTTTTTTCTTTTTTTAAGAGACAGGGTCTTAATCGGTCATCTAGGCTGCAGTGTAAATGGCACAATCATAGCTTACTATAACCTCACACTCCTGGGCTCAAGTGATCCTCCTACTTCAGCTGCTCAAAGTGCTGGAATTACAAGTATGCGCCACCATGCCTGGCTAATTTTTTTACTTCCTGTACAGACAAGGTCTTACTATGCTGCCCAGGCTGGTCTCAAATTCCTGGGCTTAAGTTATTCTCCCACCTCACCCTCCCTAAATGCTGTGATTATAGGAGTAAGCCACCATGACCAAATCTAAATCATATTTTAATATGCCAATTTTATATTATACATGAGCTCAAGCTATTTTTTCAAACTATAAGTGATAAAGATCATGTATGCCTAAAGGGACCTTGAAGAAACTAGTATAAAAAAATCAATAATAATAAAAAAAGGAAACAGTAATTCCAAATTAAAACATTAAGAATAGCCCACTTAACTGACACCTTGAGAAACAGCATTCCAGCATAACTGGGATGACTTCCAGAAATCATACTTTCAGCCCAGCACATTTCAAAATGTTTAATAACATACTTTCCCCACAAAGTAACCTTAGCTAATCAGTAAGTTCAGCAATAATTTTACAGAGATAAATCAATGCCACCATAAATCTTTTAGTTTCCTTTTCTTCTTTTTTCTTTTTTTTTTTTTTAACACAGAGGTTCACATAAGCTCCTTCAAGGCTACATGGGAAAAGAGAAGAAGTCTATGCTAGTTCTCATTTACAGAGGTGGAAATAGAGGCCTAGAGCTTTGGGTAAACTGAAGTGGTATGTATTGTGTCCCTAATCTCTCCTCTTTCAGTGACTTGGTAGCTGTAACGTTCTTTACCTAATTTATAGCTCCAGGCTTGATACGTGAAGTAAAACCTAATATCCTGCTAATTGTGCCATGCTCCCCCATCACCTAATAGCACCTATCACTTTCTGTCTTCTTTAAAAATTAAAGACTCAAATTCCCAGTCCTTTACCACTGCTCAAACCTAATGTTCACCCAAAGACAATGACTTATATTTCTAATAAACAACTTGCGTACAGATACATTTGTTGTGTGCAGTGCAGTAAAAAGAACATGAGACGGCTTGGTGCCTGTGGCTCAACGGGCTAAGGCACCAGCCACGTACACCTGAGCTGTGGTGGGTTCAAATCCAGCCCGGGTCCACCAAACAACAAGGACAGCTGCAACCAAAAAATGGCTGGGCGTTGTGGCGGGCGCCTGTAGTCCCAGCTACTTGGGAGGCGGAGGCAGGAGACTCACTTAAGCCCAGGAATTGGAGGTTGCTGTGAGCTGTAATGTCACAGCACTCTATCCAGGGTGACAGCTTGAGGCTCTGTCTCAAAAAAAAAAAAGAACATGAGACTTTGGAACTGGCTAGATTTGTGGTAAAATCCACACATTTCCATTTATAAACTCTGACATTCGGGGCCAGTTATTTAAGCCTTTCTGAAGTACATTTTTCTCGCCTGTAACTATATCTTAGAGAATTATGATATAAGACAAGACAAACCTCATAGAAAGGGGAAGTATTCAAAAAATGTTATTCTCATCTTTAATACTAACCCAAATATGAAATACCTGAGCTATAATCATCAGTTCACTAAGATTTCTTTTGGGTCAGGCATGGTGGCTCATGCCTGTGATCCTAGCACTCTGGCAGGCTGAGGTGGGCGAATTGCTTGAGCTCAGGAGTTCGGGACCAGCCTGTGCAAGAGTGAGACCTTGTCCCCACAAATAGACAGGTGTTGCAACAGGAGCTTGTAGTCCCACTTATTTTGGAGGCTGAGACAAGAGGATCACTTGAGCCCAGGAGTCTGAGGTTGCTACAAGCTATGATGCCATAGCACTCTTACGACAGCAATTTAGTGAGACTGTCTAAAAAAAAAAGTTTTCTAAGGAAATGTTTGTATGTACCACTATCAAATAGTAGACAGAACAAAGCCATTTACCAGTTGGTACTTAGTAAACCCTAACAGTCACATCACTGACAGTAATGAATAAAGTGTAACAAAGCCTTGCAAGCTACCAAATAAAAAGTTTTTTTTGTTGTTGTTGGTTTTTTTTTTTAGAGACAGAGTCTCACTTTGTCACCCTTGTTAGAGTGCCATGGCTTCACAGCTCATAGCAACCTCCAACTCCTGGGCTTAGGCGATTCTCTTTTCTCAGCCTCTCGAGTAAGTGGGACTACAGGCACCCGCCACAACGCCCGGCTATTTTTTTGTTGCAGTTTGGCCGGGGTTGGGTTTGAACCCGCAACCCTCAGTATATGGGGTTAGCGCCCCACTCACTGAGCCACAGGTGCTGCTCTAAAAAGATTTCTTTCTTTTTTTTTTTTTTTACTTATAGTTTTAGAAATTATTTTCTGCTTTCAAAAAACTCTTTGCTCTTAAATTCACTAAGCCAAATGATCAAATATAACAGGCCAAAATATTAAAGGCAAATGCTAAGAGAATAAATACCATGAACTGCCAGAATCAGTAATTTCTATAAGAAATTAATAGATATATATAAAAGCACTGATGATCTGAACTGACAGGGCACCTTTCAAAGAAGGAGTTCTCTACACTCTTTGTTCTATAATTCACTGCCTATCATACAGGAGAGGTAGGGATTACGCTTCTATATGCAACCATTATCTAAATCAATAATGTATAAAATCGTAAGATAAAACCCATTTGCTGAGCATTTTAGAATGCGTGACATGCTTTTCCATTTAACAACGAAGGCACGAATGGAACCCATATGTCTTAATCACCCAGTGTAGAAACATAGTAATAGAAATAAAGTGCAATATGTTAATACTTTCATAAATTGTAGTATACTTATTTTGTATTCTATTTACATTAAACCAAGATGAATATTCTAATTATAATACCTACTACTTATCAAGAGCTGAATATAAGCCCTACATTGTACTAAATAATTTCTCACAATTTCCTATCAACACCTTCTATATTCAAGCCCTTTTTTTTAATTTTTGTTTTTTTGTTTTGTTTTGTTTTGAGACAGAATCTCACTATGTCACCCTCAGTAGAGTGCCATAGCATCACAGCTCACAGCAACCTCCAACTCTTGGACTTAACAGATTCTCGTGCCTCAGCCACCCAAGTAGCTGGGATTACAGGTGCCCGCCCCAACGCCCGGCTATTTTTTGCTGCAGTTGTCATTGTTGCTTTAGCTGGCCCAGACCAGATTTGAACCCACCAGCCTTGGTGTATTTGGCTGGCACCCTACCCACTGAGTTGCTGTTGCTTTTTTTTAATTAAGTATATTTTTATCTTGACCCATTCTTCTGTAAGATGGAGTTATTTCCTTTTTCCCACTGCTAATTCTCCAGCTGTACTCTGATGTGATCCCATTTTTCTTACATACTTTGAGATTTTGTTCCATAAAACTTTGTTCCAAAGTTTATGTGAATTTTGTTCACATAAAGTGTTGTATATCTACTTTTTTCATCCCCCTTTTCAAGTAGTCTCTTTTTGTGTAATGGCTTTCCTGACTTCCTCTACTATCTTGTAAGAATTAACCACTCCATTTCTCAATGTCCCCAAAGTACTTTGTTCATACTCCTAGTATGAAGATGTGCTAGGAGAAACAGTGTGGCTAAAGCAAAGGGTAACAGCTGTGAAGTCAGATCTGGCATTACAACCTGTGTGACCCTGAGCATACTCCTTGACCTTTCTGAGTCAGATTCTTGTTCTGTTAAACAGGAAAAATTAACACCCATTCTACAAGACTTTGATGAGGACTAAGTGGGAATGAACATAAAGCACACATAACTGGCACTCTCAAAATACTGTATTATAATTTGCCATCAGATAGAATGGTTTGTCTACTCAAATCGGTGGTTCACAATTTATTTTTTAAAAACTCCAGGAAATCCAGATACTACTCTCCCTGTTCAATGAAGTCAGTTATAAACTTTATAAGATAGTAATCCCACTTTTATTCAGGCAACATTGTGCTCATCCCCAGGAGATAAATCATGATTGATGGGTGGCGCCATAGCTCAGTGGGGTAGGGCGCAGGTCACATACACCAAGGCTGGCAGATTCAAACCCAGCCCGGACCTGCTAAACAACAATGGCAACAACAATATCAACAAAAAATAACCAGGCCTTGTGGCAGGCGCTTGTATCCCAGCTACCTGGGAGGCTGAGGCAAGAGAATGACTTAAGCCTAAGAGTTTGAGGTTGCTGTGAGCTGTGATGCCACAGCACTCTACTAGGGCAACAGGTGAAGACTCTGTCTCAAGAAAAAAAAAAAGAAATCATGATTGATTAGTGAATCCTGGCAATCCTACTCCCCTTTGCCAGTAATTGGTCCTGGTCTAGAAAGGAATCATTTCCTCCCTGATAAGAGGGTGGTAAGAAGAGAAGGCTCTTTTGCACCCCAGCCAGTTTCTTCGTGCTTAGGAAGTTGTCAGGTTGTACCTAATAGAGCTGAGCTACTTACTATCCTGAGATTCTGAGAGGATGACCATGAGAACTTCTGTGATCCTGACTCTGTACCTAGATGTAAATTACCAAGTCTCATGTCTCCTGGTCATCTGAAATAACTGTTATTTTTGTTTAAGTCACAAAACAAAATAGGATCAGATGCTCTGTTCCTTGAAGTTAAAAACACCCTAATTAATACAAACCAATAAATCAGGTGAGAAGGGAGATAGAGACTAATTATTGAGCACTTACTATGACTTCTGTAATTTCATTTAATCTTCACACACCAATAAAAGTTATTGACTTTCTTTTGTTTGTCTTTACAGATTAGAAAACTAGGGCTTAGTAAAGTTATATAGTTAATAATAACAAAGTTGAAATTCAAATCCAGACCTGATACCAAACACATATTTTTGAAAAATATAAAATCCCCTTTCCTCCTTATTTATGGCACTTGTTTTAAAAAACATTAAGCTGATATGTTCTTAGCCAAAAATTTGAGGACAGCTGGCTTGGCGCCTGTAGCTCAAGCGGCTAGGACGCCAGCCACATACACGGGAGCTGGCAGGTTCGAATCCAATCCCGGTCCACCAAACAACGACAACTATAACCAAAAATAGCTGGGCGTTGTGGCGGGCACCTGTAGACCTAGCTACCTGGGAGGCTGAGACAAGAGGATCGCTTAAGCCCAAGAGTTTGATGTTGCTGTGAGCTGTGATACCACGGCACCTTACCAAGAGCAACAGCTTGAAACTCTGTCTCAAAAAAAAAAAAAATTGAGGACAGCTGAGAAGTATGAATTACTCTAACAACTCTGTCATAAGGATCTATATAGCCTTCAACTCTATTTTGCATCAAAGTTATGTGGGAGGAAAGACAAAAATATGTGCTTAAAAAGTTCCAGCATATCTAGCACAATGGCATAAGTACTACAGAAAAAAGATGGACTCTAAGAATAATATTCAATTTCTGAAGAATTAAAAAATACAAAGTCAATAACAAATATTTCCTAAACTGAAAGAATTAACTTCCTTATTTCAAACTATGACATTAACCAAGTATCCATCAATACAAAAACCACAAATAAAACCACTTCCTCAATTCTCATCTCTTTATGAAAGCGATTCACTATAAATCTTGGCAACAAAAAAAATTACATATACTATCTAAGAATCAGCAAGGTCATTTTTTTTAATAGAAATTTACTGGAATTGGGCTTTCCAAAGCTATTTTTAATGCCATCTAAAGTATGTTCTCCTTATACCGCCTTTATTAATTTCTAATTGAGCATTACAAAATGGGCATGCCAAGCCTCTGAGCTTATACGTGCAACTTACCTTCCCACATGCTCTGCAATGATGCCTCCTTTTGGTGAATGTAAACCTGGCTTCACACTTCATGCAATTTGGAGCCTGAGAATCCGGTACCCATACTGGAGCTACTTCACCCAGAGTGGTAAATGGCTTTCTAGCAGAAATTCCAAACTGACCAGCTCTGAGGTCATTGTCTGGGCTGTCTGGAGCTAATGCAAGGCACGGTCTGCTGGAGATCTCAGCCTCATAACTTTCTAAGTGTTCCCCATTTGCATCAGCAATGGAGATGTTTCCCAAAGATGAATTACATACATTGGTTGCTGAGTTTTCCCCTAATTTTCCTTTCCCATGAGTGTCATTTTTGTTTTTAATATTATTTCCACTGGTTGCAGGAAGGTCATTTTGTAAATGATCTGACAATGGCTTTGGAATTTGAAGTTTAAGATTAGAAGGTTGCTTGGGTCTTGCACCACCAAAAGGAACACTGATAGACTGCAGGTTGGCTACTACCTTGGGAGAAGATTGCCCACGTGCTGATGGAACTTGACTACAGAAATTATGTAAATAATTTTTCTTCATTAGGTCACCAGTGCTGTTTAAAAGTAGTCCACTCCCTTCTGTGGCCTCATTTCTCTGTTCATAAATATTTGAGTAGCTTTCTGACTTGCTCTCTTCTATTTCTTTCTCTTCCGTTACCGAATCTTCTTTAGAAGGTAAAGTCTTTGGAGTAATAGAAACAACTGGGCTCTGCATTCCATAGGAATCACAACCATTAGATAGAGGATTTGCTTCTGATATATCTATAACAGTGGAGAAATCACATCCTTTGCTTTCATCTATGCAAGTTCCCTTTAAATCTAGACCTGCGTCTGCCATTCCAACACACTCTCCTCCACTATCAGCAGAAGTATCCTCAGGCTGACTAATCTGTAGAAACTTTTCCTTTTCTTCATTTACTTGTCTATCATTCATCTCATTTGGTTTAGTCAATTTCCAATTAGTCGTCTCCTGAGATTCAGAGAAATGCTCTGTCACATTGAGAAATTCTGTAGGGCCAAGAATTTCATGTTCATAACCTTCATTTTCATCAGACCTAACTTCACTAGGCACAAGGCAATCTGAACATTGTTCACAGTTATTATCCCTTCCAGACCCGTTAGGCATGTCTGGTTTGAGAAGCAAAGGTAAACCAGACCGCAGGGATTCTTCAGTTGTTCTCTCCTCTGTTGGCTCTATTTTGGTCAAGATCCCCTCACTCAAGTGGGGAAAAGAGTTTGAACTGCCTATATCTGTCCTAGGAAAACTGTTTTTACCAGAGAGGGCCTCATCTGGTGTATGGTTCTCTTGCTTCTTAATAGCAGGACCTCCATCTGTTCCCTGGAATGAGATTACTGAATCAACTGTTAAACCTGTAACTGCAGATATGGAGGAGTCTCTACCTATATTTTCATCACCCTTTAATTGTGAAGGGGAACAGACATTGGCTAAACTATCAGATGAAATAGTAAATAGATGGTTTACAGAATCCCCTTCTGGTTTTGGTCTACTCAATGGATCTACTTGTTTCTCTGAGTTCATACCTTTTTCAGTGGATCCACTTATACTAAAACTAAATTGATCAGTTTGCCTGTTTTCATTATCCGGTGAACAACTAAAAGCATCCATAAGGGATTGACTATTATAATTTTTACAATCCTGCAAATCGCTTTGTAATGTCCTTTTATCACAGTTATGCATGACAGCTACAACAAGAACATTCTTCTCATCTGGCAGACAAGCCAGGTTTCCACATTTCTTCTCTCTCACTTCAACAGCACTGCATTGATCATCCTGATCATAGCTTCTCTTAATTAACTGATCTTCTGCAACAGCATTTTCATCAATCCACATTGTGGCAATCTCTGAATTTAGACTACCGTCTTGTCCATTAGCACAATGATCCTCTCCCTCTGGGATCAGGGAAGCTGAATGAGTTAGGGAGAAGACTTTCAGTTGTGGTTGTGACTCAATAGAAACTGCAGGTTCATTCACACTGGCCAGTGCAGAGTTATATCGGTGAGAAGGGGGTTCTAAAATCTTATTCCACTTTGTATCCAATAAAGTAGAAGAAACTGTTTCATCTGAAAAAGTAAGTAATTACAGTAAGTTTACTGGTATTACTAGAAAAGCTACTAGGACTAAGTTAATCAACATTTCCAATTATACTCTGAAAATATTTCTAGGACATGAAGATTTCTAATTTGGGGGTAGGATAAGAAAATATACGTAAGATAGTTCCTGCAATTATTAGTCATCAAATGGTAATATCTCAGAACATTCCAAAACAAAAAGAATTCTACCTCACTCTAGTAATATAATTAAATTGACCACAGGTGGTCACGGGACCCAGGAGAGAAAGAGCATCTTGAATTATCTGGACACAAGGCAGGCAGGGCAGGAACTATTCTAAGGTAGAAAACAATTAGAACAATGGTACAGTAATTGAGTGGGAAGGAAAAAGAAGACATTTACTGAGGAGATTAAATTTTATAATGTATTTATCATGATTCAGACTTAGGTTAGACTGATATATCCATTTGGTAAAACTAGACAAAAATCTATGCATTCTAACATATATAAAGTTTATCTTTTTAAAACTATTAAAAAATAACAATGAATCAGGGAGTATGGAGAAGATAAAAGCATAAATGAAACAAAAATTGCAGCACGTCAATCACTGTTAAAGCTGGATGATGGGCACACTGAAGTTTATTATTCTTTTTAATTTGCATATATTTTAAATTTGCCTATAATAAGCTTTTTTAAAAGTGTATGAATTCTGTTTGTAACCATTATTGCAACACATTATTAATCAGTTTCATATTTACCTGAAGACATTTGGCAAAAATTATCCATTTGCCTTATTAAACCAACCTACTTATCAATAAGCATAATTTCATATGTTTGTTTACTTTTTTTTTTTTGCAGTTTCTGGCCAAGGCTGGTTTTGAACCCGCCACCTCCGGCATATGGGGCCAGCGCCCTACCTCTTTGAGCCACAGGAGCTGTCCTGTTTGTTTAGTTTTTAACATAACATAACTGTGTGGGGTGGCGCCTGTGGCTCAGTGAGTAGGGCGCTGGCCCCATATACTGAGGGTGGTGGGTTCAAACCCAGCCCCAGCCAAACTGCAACAAAAAATAGCCGGGCGTCGTGGTGGGTGCCTATTGTCCCAGCTACTCAGGAGGCTGAGGCAAGAGAATCACCTAAGCCCAACAGCTGGATGTTGCTGTGAGCTGTGACGTCACCGCACTCTACCGAGGGTGACAAAGTGAGACTCTGTCTCTAAACAAACAAACAAAAAAACATCATAACTGTGATGGCTCAGTTATTCTCCCAAATCATGGGCTATCATGCATATCTACACAAATTAGAGAAATAAGACATAATGCACTTGGTGCCTTTGCCGCTTGCTTCCTCCGGTATCACTGATAATCATGATCCTGAAAATATGCAGATCGATTCGTAACATTAATCCTCAGATGTACAGTTAATCCTGAATGCACCCACAGCACCTTGTTCAAATCTCTATTGAAGCATTTACTACACTAAAATGCAACTGCTTATTTACCTGTGTCTTTCATCCACTGAATGATTTCTAAAGGCAGAAACCATTTCTTTCCATAAATGTTAAGTCCTTATTTTGCATAGTAGCTGGTATGTAGTAGGTACACAATAAATATTTGATTAAGTGAATATCCTCCAGAGAAAAAGCACTGAGTCTGAAGAACATAGAGATGGAATGAAAGCTCCTGCCTCCCAGAAGTATACAACATACTTGGAAGAATAAGTGATAGATAACAACACACACATATATCAATTTAGCAGTACAAGGTTAGCATAAGTATGGTATAGTGTCTTCACCTCAGTAGGTTCCTGGAAACTACCACTTTCAGCAAAGTGACACCCTGTATAATGAAACCAATTTTACCACAAGTGATATAACAAGAATTAAATTCCTATGGGAAACAGTATGTGATTTCACATAAACTCACAGTTGCCAAGAACCTATTAACATTAAGTGAAGACTTAGCACATTTGAAAACAACTATGTAGGAGTAGAAAACACATCAGAGGAGAAACATATTTTCCAGTATGCAATAAACAAGCTTGAGTTCATGGAGGCAGGAGGAAATAGGATAGGCTCCAAAGACAGTTTTACGTAAGTTTGAGGGAAAAAAGCATTAGTGAGTAAAGGAACAAGAAAAAGCATACCTGCAAATGTAAGAATTTAAGGGAGCAATAAGTAAATTAGTTTGGGCTGAACAAAGAATTAGTGAAAAGGAGGTAGTGAAAAGAAAACAGAAAGCGTAGAGAGTAAAGGCCAAAATCCATCAGATTGTGTGAAGAATGGACTTAATATCCTCTGACTATTAAGTACTGAGTTTACCAAATTTGGACTTGCAGAGATTTGAGGTTTAGTTACACAGGCTTCCTTTAAAAAAAGAAATATTTCCGAATTGGTTCCTAGAAATAAAAATGAATTACAGCTTCTTACAAATCTATTCAGTAATAGTCAAACACAAATGATTATTAAAATCTTCACTGCTCAACCACCTAGTATGTAGGCATGTCAATTACGAAGTATCATCACAGTCTCTTTGTGGTAATTTTTCCTTTAAAAAAGGAAATAAAGTAACACAAAATGCAAATCATTTTAAAGTGCATTCTTTAAGGTACAAGGCTAGAGGTAGTAGTTTTTAATACATCTGGTACTGAGGTTAAGAAAAGTTTAAACAAATGAACCACATACTTACAACCAAAAAGCTGCTTTCAAAAATCCTTCTATTGTTATTTTTTGTAACCAGACACTGTATTTTCTAATTAAAATATTTTTACTAATTCAACAAAAATGTATTGAAAACCAACTGTACACAAAGTACCCTACTAGAATCTATGGAAGTCACAAAGAGACTAATACAAGGAACCAATTGTTTTATTAGAGTCAGTGGTATTCTAGAAGCACAGTACTCACATGACTAGGTCTAACTTTTGTCTAGATATCTCATGAATTGAATGACTGATACATAAGAGGGTCAATCCAAACAAAGGGTTAAGAAAATACTTATATAAATTGCTGAAACTCGGAAAATAATAAATCTTCCAGCTTGGTATGTATAAAGCTCATCTGGAGCCAATAAAATTCCAACTGATCTGATTGCACATTCACATGAACCGGGAATGAACCTAGAAATATGGGTTTGCATTAGGACACCAATGGTTAAAATTTGAGAAGAGCAGGCCATTTCAAATATTTTACCTCTTCCTGTTCACTCCTTACTCCCATGATCCCATGTTCTACTTAAGGTTTGCTCTATTATAGACCCAAAGTAACAAAATCAAAACTAATTTCTCTTCCCAAATGCTATTAAAGAATAGCCTGAATTACTGGGTATAGTAAAGGTTTAAAAGCCATTGCTAAAACCATGGACTTTAGATGGAAACTATCACTCCGTAAACCTGTTACATGACATTTCCTGTTACAAACAGAAAGCACAGGGAAGTAGGGTGACATGGAAGAGATGCTACTTATGGCTTTATCTATTCAAGTCAAACAGGAATTTAGGGAAAAGACTGTTCTAAATGAAGTTAATCTTAACTAGACATATCGACTGGGGCTTGAGAATATAAAAGTTAATTAACCATCTTGGCAGTTTCTCAAAAATGTAAATCATTTATAATTAGGTTTAAATCTGTCTTTACTAGACAATCAATATGGAAAAAGCTATTTTTCTTAGTTTAGAAAATGCAAGTACACGTCCTAAAGCTTTACTTGACGATAAATGGACTGTATAGGGTAGTTAAGCTCGGGCTCTAGGGTCACTAGATGCTAATCCTGCAGCTATGTTAGCACGATAACCTTGGGGATTTAACCTCTCTGTGCCTCTATTCTCATCTGTAAAATGGTGATAAGAAGGTCTTATCACCTATCACCATGAAAAAAACTCATGGAACTGTTTCAAAGATTAAATAACATAACCCATATAGGTATCCAGCACACATTCCTAAAAAGTGTTTTCTTCCTATGAAAATTATTAAATAATATTATTATCATCATCAAGCCATCATATCTGGTTTTATTTTTAAGGTAGTGTGTACCTCCTTTTATCCCCAGATTCTCCAGTTTATACAATAAATCCAAAGGATTAACCAATGTAAATTCTCACCTTCATTTTGTTCAAATTCATCTAACACTTTGTCCAGGTTGTAAGCTTCTGCTTGGAAGTAATTCTCCATCGGTGAGGAAACACCACTGAAGAGACTTGTTTAAACCTAAAATGTAGATCAAAGTCTATTACACCTTGTAAAATGCAATTCGTAAATCTTAAATGTACAAAGATAAAATCTCTTATAAATCTATTCAGACAATGGTAAACTATAAAACCTGTCATCTTATGTCTTAAAGACATAAGATCTTTAAGCTAATAAAATATAGAAATCTATAAGCTAAAAATCAATGAAATATAAAGAAACATGGTTCAGCACCCATAGCACAGTGGTTATGGCGCCAGTCACATGCACCAAGGATAGCAGATTCGAACCCGGCCTGGCCAGCTAAACAACAATGACAACTACAACAACAACAAAATATATAGCCAGGGGTTGTGGTGGGAGCCTATAGTCCCAGCTACTTGGGAGGCTGAGGCAAGACAATCACTTAAGCCCAAAGAGTTTGAGGTTGCCGTGAGCTGTGATGCAACAGCACTCTACCAAGGGTGACAAAGTGAAACTCTGTCTCCAAAAAATATATATATGCAATGAAACATAAAAGGCAGACTGGGAGGACTGCTTAAAGCCAGAAGTTTGAGACCAGCCTGGACAACAAACCAAGACCCTATCTCTACAAAAAATTTAAAAATTAGGCTCAGCACTCATAGCACAAGGGTTACGGTGCCAGCCAAATGAGCCAAGGCTGGAGAGTTCAAACCCCACCTGGGGCTGCTAAACAATGACAACTGCAACAACAAAAATATTAGCTTGGGCGTTGTGGCGGGTGCCTGTAGTCCCAGCTACTTGGGAGGCTGAGGCAAGACAATGGTTTAAGCCCAAGAGTTTGAGGTTGCTGTGAGCTATAACGCCACAGCACTCTACCGAGGGCAACATAGTTGAGACTCTGTCTCAAAAAAAAAGAAAAAAAAAATTTAAAAATTAGCCAGGGGTTGTGGTGCTGAGTAGTCTTCGCTGAGCCAGGAAGATCCCTTGAGCCCAGAAGTTCAAATGAGCTAAGATGATGGTGATTGCACAACTCCAAAAACAAAAAACTCAACCAACCAACCAACCACAAAAGAACAACAAAAATATCATTCATCGATTATGTAGCCTACTTGCCTACTTAGGGAAAGTATAATCTGACCTCCCTTCCCATCTATATCAATATGAAGCCAAGCAGAATTTTCTTTCAGTTTGACATTTTTTTAAAAATTAGGGAAATAGATAAGCATAGAAATCATGATAACGGATTTAAAAAATGGGATAATAATTGGCTTGACGCCTGTGGCTCAAGCCAGCAGGGCACCAGCCATATACACTGGAGCTGGTAGGTTTGAATCCAGCCCAGGCTTGCCAAACAACGACAACCACAACCAAAAAACAAGTAGGCATTGTGACGGACACCTATAAGGCACAGCTACTTGGTAGGCTGAGGCAAGAGAATCTCTTAAGGCCAAGAGTTGGAAGTTGCTGTGAGCTGTGATGCCACAACACTCTACCCAGGGTGACAGCTTGAGACTCTGTCTCAAAAAAAAAAAAAAGAAAAAGAAAAAGAAAAAATGGGATAATAGCTAACATTATTAAGCCAGGCGTAGTGGCTCACGTCTGTAATCCTAGCACTCTGGGAGGCTGAGGCGGGTAGACTGCTTGAGATCACAGTCCATCTTTAAAAAATAGCCGGGTAGGGGCGGCACCTATGGCTCAATGGAGTAGGGTGCTGGCCCCATATGCCGGAGGTGGCAAATTCGAACCCAGCCCAAGCCAAAAACTGCAAAAAAAAAAAAAAAAAAGAAATAGCCAGGCATTGTGGTAGGCACCGGTAGTCCCAGCTACTTGGTGACTGAGGCAAGAGGATCACTTAAACCCATGAATGAACCCAAGAGTGTGAAGTTGCTGTGAGCTATGATGCCACAGCACTCTACCAAGGATGACAAAGTGAGACTCTGTATCCAAAAAAAAAAAAAAAATAGCTAACATTATCAACACCTCCTGTGTACTCTTGGCATTCTGTTAAGCAGTTGATACACCTAGTGCAGACTCCCAGAGGATGTTTTTGGATGGATTAACACCAAGGAAAGTTTTGGAATGGCACTGGAAAAGAACAGATTTAAAAATAATATTGGGCGGGGGTAGCACCTGTGGCTCAAGGAGTAGAATGCCGGCCCCATATACCAAAGGTTCAAACCCGGCCCTGGCCAAAAACTGCAAAAAAAAATAAATAAATAATAATAATAATAAATAATAACAAAATAAAAAATAATAGGCTCGGCGCCTGTGGCTCAACGGGCTAAGGCGCCAGCCACACACACCTGAGCTGGCGGGTTCGAATCCAGCCCAGGCCCGCCAAACAACAATGTTGGCTGCAACCAAAAAATAGCTGGGCATTGTGGAGGGCGCCTGTAGTCCCAGCTACTTGGGAGGCGGAGGCAGGAGACTCATTTGAGCCCAGGAATTGGAGGTTGCTGTGAGCTTCACAGCACTCTATCCAGGGTGACAGCTTGAGGCTCAGTCTCAAAAAAAATAAAAATAAAAATAAAAATAAAAAATAAAAAATAATATTGGGCGGTACCTGTGGCTCAGTGAGTAGGGCACCGGTCCCAGGGTGGCAGGTTCAAACCGGCCATGGCCAAACTGGAACAAAATAATAGCCAGGCTTGGTGGCGGATGTCTATAGTCCCAGCTACTTGGGAGGCTGAGGCAAGAGAATCGCATAAGCCCAAGAGCTGGAGGTTGCTGTGAGCTGTGATGCTACAGCACTCTACTGAGGATGACAAAATGAGACTCTGTCTCAAAAATAATAATGATAATAATAAAAATAATAACCAGGTCATTACTGTACGTTAAGTGACATATTGAATTAATAATCATTTTCTCAGATGTTTGCGAGTTCTGATTTTGTAGGAGAATGTCCTTACTCTTGAGAGGTACCTACTTAAGTATTTAGGGAAGAAGTGTTGTGCTGTCTGCAGCTAATTTTTAAATGAGTCAGGAGAAAAAACGTGTGAGAGTGTATGTACAGGGAAGGGAGAGAAAGGCATGCAAAAGGGGCAGAATGGTTAAAATTGACACATCTAGCTGAGGTATACATAGATCTTAATTATCTAATCTTTCAACTTTTTTCTAAGCTTGGAAATGTTTAAAAGAAAAAAAGGACATAGTGAATTGACAAATGGTAAACATTCCTTCTCAATCTGAATATAGAAATTCTGCAAACACAAAAAAGTTGTTTTAAAGAGTTTCAACAGTCAAATTCAAAAGGAAAAAAGGGAAATATACAGATCTCATGAACTAGAGGAAATCAAGCCATAGCAACGAGTAGGAACTGAAGAGTGGCAGTCCATAGGAGTGCGAAACTAGACAGCAACCTTTTAAACCTTTAAACCTATTTGAAAGGTTGCAGGAAAGGTGAGACATACTGACTGCAAACTTAGAGAAGTTTGTACACTGAGCCAGCCTGAGCTTTCTCCATGAAGTCAGGAGCTGAGGAAAATCTCCCTTCACTGGCCCTAAGACTCAGCAAAGCAGCAGGATGTGCCAATAAAATCAACTTTTTTTTTTGCATTTGTGGCTGAGGCTGGGTTTGAACCCGCCACCTCCGCCATATGGGGCCGGGCCTGCCATCATGGCTCACTGCAACCTCAAACTCCTGGGTTCAAGCAATCCTTCTGCCTCAGCCTCCCAAGTAGCTGGGACTACCAGGCATCTGCCACCACACCTGGCTAATTTTTTCCATTCTCATTAGAGACAGGGTCTAATTCTTGCTCAGGTTGGTTTTTAAATACTGGCCTCAAGGGATTTTTCCACCTTGGCCTCCCAGAGTGCTAGGATTACAGACGTGAGCCACTGTACCTGGCCATTAAGAGTGCCAATAAAATCAACTTTGAGAAATTAGAATTCCTAATCTGGCCCTTGCTCAGGAATGACATGGTATTAAGTCCTCCCACCCAGGAAAGAATGGGAAGAGCTGAGTTTATATCTATGTTTACTATGACCTTTATGTTTTAAAATTTTAAAAATCATTATATACTGCTTAGGTGCGGGAGAAAGGTACATGTGACTACGAGAGATCTTTGTAGTGACAGAATCATGATATATCTTAATTGTGATGGTAGTTACACAAATTTACACACATGATAAATGGCAGAGAACTACAGAGAACACATATTGAGTTAATGTCAATTTCCATAATATTGTCTGTATTTATGTAGGATGTAATAAATGAGAAAAACTGGGTAAACAGAGTAGACAGGAATTCTCTGCACTATTTTTGCAACTTATTGTGAATCTATAATTACTTCAAAATAAAAAGTTAAAAATAAATAAAACAGAAAAGTGTTATTAAAAATTGAATAAACACAGAAGCAGGCATCTGTGAAAAGGAAATCAAGCCACCCAAGTGGAGTAAGACAGATGTCCCTGGGTAGGAGTGACCCAGAATAATGAATGAGAGCCCCAGAAGGGTGAGAAAATTGTTTACAAAGAAGGACAGCTCCGTGTGAGGTGTCAGAGAGGTGAAAAGGGCATCTACATAAAAGGGATGGTCTGGGCCAGCTGAGGGAGCTCCTGTAGCTCACACCTGTAATCCGACACTCTGGGAGGCCAAGGTGGGTGGACTGCTTGAGCTCAAGGAGTTCAAGATCAGCCTGAGCAAGACCCAGACCCTGTCTCTACTAAAAAGAGAAAAAACTAGCCAGCATGGTGGCACCTACCTATAGTCCCAGCTATGCAAGAGGATTGCTCAAGCACAAGAGTTTGCAGTTGCTGTGAACTATGATGCTGTGGCACTCTCTATCCAGGGCAACAGAGAGAGACTGTCTCAAAAAAAAAAAAATGTCTGTGCTTCCTGAAGTGTTGCAACAAAAACTATCTGTGATATTCCCACCCAAAAGCATAACCTGAATTTAGTCATGAGGTAACATCAGACAAACCCAAATTTTAAAATAGTCTATAAAATAACTGGTTTGCAATCTTCAAAAGTGTCATGGTCAATAGAGTCAAAGGCTAAAGAACAAAGGGACGTGACAACCAAACATAACATGTAATTCTAAATTAGATCCTCTTGATACAAAAAAACATTATTTGGACAACTAGAAATACATAAGTGAGATCTGAGGATTAGATGGTGGTAATGCACCAATGCTGATTTCCTTTAATGGCTGTATTGTGTTTATGTAGGAGAATGTCTATGTTTGCAGGAAACATACAGTAAGACGTTCAAAAGTTGTGGGGCACACAATTCACAATTTACTCTCAAATGGTTCAGAGAAAAAAAATTCTCTGCAGTATACTTAAAACTTTTCTAAAAGCTTGAGATTGTTTTAAAATTTAAAAAATTACACATTAAAGATGTCTCTCATATTTTTTTTAATTCTCAGACCATTTTCTTTTTCTAATCCTTTTTTATGGCATCTTGATCTCTTTCCTCTTTGATGCAATTACCTACAGTTTGGGTTGTGTGTGTGCGTGTGTGTGTGTTTAATTTCCTCCTAGTTCCTCTTTTGCACGTGTTTTAGTCCCCGTCTTTCACACTGGAGGCTTTCCCCAAATGCCTACCTATTTAACAAATAAAGTACTAAAAACCAACTGCAAACTCTGCCTGTGTGGGTTGTCACCTCGGAGGCTTTCATTGCATGGAGACTGGGTAGGAAATGGCTATTTCACTAGGAAACCCCTAAATGTCAGTCTACGTTGGTCTTTCCTCTAGACTCCAGAGAAGATTGCTGTAATCTGCTGTGAAGAGGTGTAATGTTCGGTAGCCACCTTCTCAAAGAGCAGAGGAAGGGGTGAGAGTAACACTTTTCATTACCTACAATTTCCTTTAATTCTGCTACTTCCATTATTATGTCTCATTCCTACTCTCTGTTATATGTGATGTCCCTAAATCTTGAGACTCTTGGGATTCATTTTTCAAGGAAAAACCCGTGTTTTACAAAGCACCTGGGAGAAAGGCATTCTTCTCCATGGATAAGCTAAGACTCAGAGGACTCAAAACTTAAGTCAGAATTCTTTAATTACCTTCTTAGAAAAGCATCCATCTCTATCCAAAATAAAAGCTCAAGAAATATTAACCCATGTATATCTCAGAGGAATATAATTACTTAATTGAGTATAGTTTCTTCCTGAGTACCTCTTCTCTGGTCTTTCTACTTTTAACCTCTTCTTTTTTTTTAGTCAAAGATCTTTCAGACACTCCCTAGAATCTCAGTCTTAGAGATACAACTTTTACAGCATTGATCTGATTGCTCCTTTTTTGTCCACTGGTGCTTCCTCTTTATGTCATATATTAATTACAATGAACATGTGTATATTCAAGCATCAAGTATTATTAATCATCTACTGTATACCAGCACTGTCCTAGTCACTAGAT
Source organism: Perodicticus potto (assembly GCA_963574655.1). Lineage (NCBI taxonomy): Eukaryota > Metazoa > Chordata > Mammalia > Primates > Lorisidae > Perodicticus > Perodicticus potto. The sequence goes on from CAUYRH010046787.1 coordinate 19,495, forward strand.
TACAATAACAATTGAGAAAATGCCCCTGACCTAAAGGAGCACAATGTCTCAGTGGGGAGACAAAGGAATAAACTTAACACACAAATCACTGTGGCATGTACTAATTAATACATACACTAAGTGTAAGGAAAGCAAAGAAGAGGTGTATACAAATCAGACTAAGACAAAGGTATATTATTTGGGATAGGGTAGGATACCGTAACAAATATCCCAATAACTTATCTGTGGCTCAAACAAGTAAGAAGTTCATGATAGGGCCGATGTAGGAACCCGCCCAAGGCAGGCTCTGCTATTGTGTCTTCTTCCCCCTTTATCACTTCTGTTACTCTTGCCCCCAGCACTCCTCACAACAGGCAGAACTCTCACCCTCACTGAAGCCTTGCAACTCCCACGAGGCTGCTCCATTAACATATACACAGATTCTAAGTATACCTGCCACATAATCCATCACTATGGATGGTGATGCCAGTCATATGGCAAGAAAGAGGATTCATTACTACCCAAGGTTCCTCTATCAATGCCACACTCATTAAAAACCTCCTAAATGCAGCCACACTCCCAAAAGAAGTAGCCATCATCAACTGTAAGGCCCCCAAAATAAAACAGATCCAATTTCCAAAGGAAACCAAAAAGCCAATAAAGAAGCCAAGCGAGCAGCTCAGCACTCTTATACCCCCAACCCACCCCAGAAAGGCCAGTACTTGTCCTTCGATAAATTCTCTCCAGTATATACATCTGAGGAACACGACAATTACCGGGATCTTCCCACACTGGAAGGATGGTTCCTTCAACAGGGAAAATTTATTCTTCCTTCCTTCCAAGCACAAAATATCCTCTCTTCCCTCCACAATAGCCTTCACGTTGGCTTCAAGTCTCTTTATACCCTTCTTTCTCCACTCCTTTCTCACCCACGACTATCTTCCCTTTTAAAACAGATAACCCAGTTTTTCACAATCTGCACCTGGGTCTCACCTCAGGGAGCCATAAAAACACCCCCTTTGAAACCAGAGGAGCTAAAAACAAGTGCTTCCAATGTGGTCAGACTCACCACTTCAGAAAAGACTGCCCCCAGAAGCACCACTGCCTGGGCAAGCCACCTGGCCCCTGTCCAGAATGCAAGGGTAACCACTGGAGGGTGGCCTGTCCACAGAGACGAAGGCCTCCTGGGACAGTGACCCCATCGGAGCCCAAACTGGACTGAGGGTGCCTGGGGCAAATTCTCATGGCTCCAGCTTGTGTCATCAACCCTTAAGAGCCCCAGGTTTGCCTTATAGTGGAGCACCAGGAGATAAAATTTCTTTTGGACACTGGAGCAACCTTTTCTGTACTTCTCTCTAGCCCTGGTCTTTTATCCCCCAAATCCATAATTATACATGGGGTGACTGGAAAGCTGGTTACCAAATTTTTCTCCCAGCCTTTAAGCTGCAATTGGAACGACTTGCTATTCTCTCATGCCTCCCTAATCATGCCTGAAAGTGCTGCTCCCCTTTTGTGGAGGGACATACTAACTAGAACAGGAACTTTTCCCTCCTGGAGATCTAGTCATGATCAAAACTCCTCCCTCTAATTCACCTTTCCTAACCCCAACTTGGGAAGTCCCCTTTCCTGTTATCTTGTCTTCTTCTACAGCTGTT
>CAUYRH010046789.1:0-14465 GCA_963574655.1 Perodicticus potto
AATCGCTAGGTCATGGAAGAAGCCCAAGAGCCCATCGACACATGAATGGCTTAATAAACTGTGGTACATGTATACCATGGAATATTACGCAGCCGTAAAGAAAGATGGTGACTTTTCCTCTTTCATATTTACATGGATGGAACTTGATCAGGTTCTTCTTAGCAAAGTGTCTCTAGAATGGAAGAAAAAGTATCCAATGTAAACCTTTCCTCTTAAAGACCAGCAGTGGACTAAGAGGTGTTTGGACTGAGAACTCCATGCTCACCAGCCCTCCTTGGTTTTGCTCTTCAAGGCTGTACCATCAGAACAGGATATGGCCCAAAGCAGAGGGACATCAAACCTGCTTGAGTACCCCCATAACGATTTAGGGGCCAGCATGCTTCCCATAGTTAGGGACTTATCTCTGGAGAGAGGAGGACAAGCCCACAAGCCAAATCCTGAACCCTCAGGACCCAATTGTATTGCTCAGGGGCACAAAGACTTGTGAGCTAATCTTGGAAGGTGAAGGAGCCGTCATTGCCTCATGGGCAGAACTGAAAAGAAAGAACAGTGTGTGTCTAAGCCAGCGGTTCTCAACCTGTGGGTCATGACCCCTTTTAACTGTATTAAAGGGTTACAGCATTAGGAAGGTTGAGAACCACTGGTCTAAGCCAAAGCACACTCATGGAGCACCCCTCCCACCACAGGAAAGCTGTACTCTTAGTCCAGGGCAGAAACCTGGATAGGGCAGCTCCTAGTAGGGCCATCATTTGGGATCTGACCAGCAAGCATCACCTACTAAAAGGGAGGTGAATATGTGCAGGCCTTTGCAACATTTGTTGATTCATCCTGGGTGCAGTGAATTCTTATCCACAAGCAAAACTTAACTGTTTCAGAGATTAAAATAAATTTCCCAATATAATTCACACCAAAGTAACCTTAAACAAAAGGGACAAATCAAGTCATACCTCAAAGCTATGATAACCAAAATAGTACAGTACTGGCACAAGAACCGAGACACAGACCGGTGAATCATAACAGACAACCCAGATATATAACCATCCTCAAATCACCATTTGATAGTTGAAAAAGTGGAAAAAATATGCAAGGGAGAAAAGAATCTCTATTCAATAAATGATGTTGGAAAAATTGGATACCCATCTATAGAAGACTGAAATAGGATTCACACCTCTTACCGCAAGCTATCAAAATTTATGGGATTCAGCAAAAGCAATGCCTACATAAAAAGATACAGAAATTAAAAACTTAAAAGCTAATGATGTATTTCAAGGAACAAGAAAAGGAAGAGAAATCCAAACCCAAAGTCAGCAGAAATAAAGAAATAACAAAGGTCAGAGCAGAACTAAACAAAATGAAAAACAAATAAACAAGACAAAGGATCAATGAATCAAAAAGTTGATTCTTTGAAAAGATAAACAAATCTATAGACTTCTTACTAGATTAAGGAGCAATAGAAGGAAAAGGACCGAAATATGAACAGATATTAAAATTGATACCCTAGAAATACAAAATATTATCTGTAAATACTGTGAAAATCTCTACACACATAAACTAGAAAGGTAAAGGAAATGGACAAATTTCCAGAAACGAACAACCTCCCAAGATTCCTTCAGAAGAAATAGAACTCCTGAACAGACCGATAAGAACAGGGAGATGGAAGCAATCATAAAAATCTGCCAACAACAACAAAAAAAGCCCCGGACCAGATATATTCACAGACAAATTCTACCAAATCTACAAAAAACAGCTGGTAAACATACTGCAGAAATTAATCCATAACATTCAGGAGAGACCTCATTCTACGAAGCGAGTATCACCTTGATACCAAAGCCAGGAAAGGACACAACAAAAAAGAAAACTATAAAACAATATCCCTCATGAATATAGATGAAAAAATTCCTCAAGAAAATACTAGCAAAACAAATTCAACAGCACATTAAAAAATTATACACCATGACAAAAGTATACTTAATCCTAGGGGTCCGAGGATTGCTTGACATATGTAAATCAATAAATGTGATTCACCACATTAACAGAAGCAAAAACACAGACCATATGATTGTCTCAATAGACATAGAAAAAGCATTCAACAAAATCTATCACCCTTTCCTTTCATGATAAAAACCCTCAATAAACTAGCCATAAGGAAATATATCTCAAGATTGTAAAAGCCACATATGACTAGCTCACAGCCAACATTATACTGAATGGGGAAAAGTTGAAAGCATTCCCACTAAGAACTGGAACTAGACAAGTGTTCCCTCTGCCACCACCTCTATTTATCACAGTGCTTGAAGTCCTAGTCAGAGCAATATGGCAAGAAAAGAAAGTTAAGGGGAAATAGGAGGACAAACTCTTTGCTGATGATATGCTCTTATATTTAGAAACTCTAAATATTCTGCCAAGAAACTCCTCGAATTCATAAATAAATTCAACAAAGTTTCAGGTAATAAAAAATCAATCTACACAAATCAGTAACATTCCTATACACCAACATAGTCAAGCTGAAAATGAAATCAAAGACTCAATACTTGGCACAGTAGTGCCAACAAAAAAAATAAAACATCTAGGAATACATTTATAAGCTACACATATATTTGAAAGATCCCTACAAAGAAAACTATGAATCACTGACAAAGAAAATTGCAGATCCAGGGGTGCCTGATTCCTTTCATTTTCCTGCTGCGCATTGGAAGAAGAGTTGTCTTGGGCCACATATTAAATACACAAACATTAACAAAAACTGATGAGAAAGGAAAAGTTCCATGTATAATTTTTGCAATATCCAATGGCACAGGTAAGAAAAACAGGCCTCAAATCATCTGCATGCAGTGTGTGGGCCCAGGTTGGGCACTCCTGAATGGAAAAACATATCATGTTTGTGTATTGGCAGAATCCACATTGCTAAAATGTCCATAGAATCCAAAATGATTTATAGGTTCAATGCAGTCCCCATTAAAATACCAATGACAGTTTTTGCAACACTAGAAAAAATAATTCTATACTTCATCAAGAATCATAAACAATCCCAAAAGATATAACAAAAAATCCCTTTTGTTCTTAAGCAAAAGGAACAAATCTGGAGGCATCACTCTTCCAGACTTTATAAACTAGACTATGTACTACAAGGCTATATAACCAAAACAGCTTAGTACTGGCACAAAAGCAGACATGGGCCAAAGAACAGAATAGAAAACTCAGATAAAGAGCCATCCACATATAACATTTGACTTTTGACAAAGTAGACAGCAATATACACCAGGGAAAAGAATCCCTATTCAGTTAATGGTGCTGGGAAAATTAGACAGCCACATGCAGATGATTGAAGCAGGATCCACATCTCTCATCACTTCCTAAAATCAAGATGGATTCCATACCTAAATCTAAGGCATGAAACCATAAGAATTCTAGAAAAAATGTTGAAAAAACTTTTCTAGATATTGGCCGAGGCAAAGACTTTATGAAGAAGATCCCAAGAGCAATTACAGAAGCAATGAAAATAAATAAATGGGACGTGATCAAATCAAAAGCTTCTGCTTGGACAAGTAAACAATTAACAGAGCAAATAGACATCCTACAGAACGGGAGGAAATATTACATACTATTTTCTAAGTTAGAGTTATTCACATAGTTCAACATAGCCAATCCTCTGTTCAAGGAATTCTTCTCCATTCCCTTTGTCCAACTATAAAAACAGATTTCCTGCTCCTAAGAACTGTACTTGTCCCTGTTCATGGCATTTGACACTTATAATCAGAAGATAATTTTTTCTTGATTAAATACTGAGCAATGGGATTAAATTTAAAGAGGAGCCATAACTTTCTCTATCTTTAGCATATATGGCCCCTGGATTGCCAAGATGCCCTACCATGTAGGGTAGTGTCAAAAAAGCTATTAACACAGTACCAAGCACAAGGTCAAGAACTCTAAGAATCTACAGAAAATTAAAGGCAAATGAAATATATGCATGTGCTCACAATGGTTTTATGTACTGCAGGGGAGTTTACAGACTCTGGAGAGTTTACAGACTCCCTTGCCATGGTACCTATTAGGTAGCATTTAATAACATCTAACACTAATAGCTTACCAAAGAAATTGGGTGACATTTCTATGTGTGCACAGGCATATTGCTTTTTAACTAGGACCTATTAAAGCAGCTCCTTTCCTACCAGAAGGAGAGACATTTAATACCCCTCCCCACAACAGCCACTTTTTCAGTCAGAAAACAGCATAAGACCAAAGAGCATAGGAGTGGAGAGGTGAGGATATAGTTAAGAAACAGAATAGGGTTGCAACTCTAAGATAAGAGGGAACAATAAGTGACCTGTAGTAGGCATTTTGGGTGACATTAAAAACAGATGACAATGGGTAGGAAGTGACCAAAGACCTTCTTCAAAGAGCAGTGAGTCACTAACTAAAGCAGTCATCCCAGTGCAAACTGTTGTCCAGAGAAAGCAACGTGTGCCATGAATAAGAATGATAAGACTGACATACGCAGAATGGGAACAACAGACGAGGCTGCCCAAGGCTGCCCAGCCTTGGCTAGAGGCTTTCACATGTCTCCAGCAAAGAAGAACTGAAAGTTTGCAACACAGCACATACTAATACTGGGTACTTTCATAATTGTACTCTAGTTAATTAAACATTGCTCTCCCTCTAGTGAATGGATTTTCCTGGTCTCAACTACCATAAAAGCTGATATTTCTAGAGCAGCTCCTTTATTTTAGAGAGCGTCATTTTTTTTTCTCACCTAAATTTCCCTAGCTTCTCAAAGTAAGCTTTATTACCTGAGCTTATAGATAGAAAGTAAAAGAAGTAGGATTTGAATTCAGGTATGTTCTGCATCAAATATCTGTGTTTTTCCAACTGTTCTTGTTGCTATTTTTTTTGCTTGTACGAAAGGTCTTTATTGGTGGGGGAAGCTGCAGAGCAGCATTAAGGAGGAGGGGAGAGAGAGAGAAATGGGGGAAGAGAGGAGAGGAGAGAAGGTAGAAAGAGGAGGAGGGGGAGAAAGAGAGAGAGGGAGAGAGGGAGAGAGGACACACAGCGGGGAGGGGGCTATTGTTGCTATTTTTAACTTTTTTTTTTGTATTTATAAAAGTATGAGACTAAGAATTCCCAAGTTTAGTTTTTATTATAAATAGCTAGAGGGGATACACTCACTTAATTAATGAAATAAAAATGCTCATATATCAAGTAGGCAATACAGATAAAGAATCACTCTTCCCGAAGATTAATCCAGAATTAGTTTCTGTTAAAAAGGCCTCTGTCCATCTCTCTAATTTTTCCCTCACTTGCCTTATATAAATATTCTACTGCAGTTAGGCTGTTTATGTAACACTCCTTAAACATGTTTATTTAATCTGTACAATTTAGCTCTTGCCTTTCTCTGTGTTCACAGTGCCCATTCTTCTGCATTGGTCTTGTTCATCCCCGGCAGATAAGTTCTTGCCACTCCTGGAAATCAGTGATCACATCCCTATTGGCACTGTTTGTTTCCATTTTCCAGTTTAAATTTTATTGCATTTTTCACTTACAATACAGTAAAGCATAATGCAATGTTATTTCCTTCTTCTGTGCCCATGAGCCATATTTGACTACTGAGAATGCCCAGTAATTTATTACAACATCTCAACTTTAAAACTGCCACAGAATTTGCTACCAATCTGGATCCTTCCATGTTCCGTGTGGAACAATGTATCTATATCAGGGGTCCTCAAACTTTTTAAACATGGGGGCAGTTCACTGTCCCTCAGATTGTTGGAGGGCTGGACTATAGTTTTTAAAAAAACTATGAACAAATTCCTATGCACACTGCACAAAGACCTCCTAACTTCAGAAAAAAATTGGCCCCCGTTAACCACACACAAAAAGGCCCTACTAACTGCAAAATAAAAAAAAAAAATAGACCTCCTAACTTCAAAAAAAAAATCCTAACTTGTTCTTACCTAGGTCCTCAGGCAGCAGCAGGCTCTGCACAGGCAAGCTCATGACTCATGAGACTGAGAGGAGGAGTTGAGAGAAAGAGAGAAGGAGGGGAATCAGAGAGTGATGCGCACATTCCACACACATGCACTGCAGGGCCCAGGAGGAGTCGGCTACTAAGCAGGGCAGAAAGCAGCAGCAAAAACACCGGGCCAGCTGGATAAATGTCCTCAGTGGGCCACATGTGGCCCATGAGCTGTAGTTTCAGGACCCCTGATCTATATATTTGGGTTGGCTGAAGCAACCTCTTCAACAGTGGGCTCTGAGGAGATACTCCAGACAGAGGAGCTGCCCCCACCCAGGGAAGCCCCATGGCATTTCCCCAGCATGCCTCCCACACCCTGAACACTTTGGTGTTGGTGGGGTAGACTTTCTCCAGTTCTTTATGCTGATGTTCGGATTCTTTGTCTCATAAATCTGATTCTTACTGAGCCAGTTGATAATTTCATTACACTTGTCAAGAATGTTCTATTTGTTCTCATTGCTGATCTGGCCTTGAAGTTTCTCGTCTTCAGCAGTGGCTTTCATGTTGAATGCACAAGGCTCCAGTAAACTCTTGGATGGCACCTGGTCCCTTTGCTACTCATCTTTGGCTTTGTATTTATCAGTTTCTTGAACTATACGTTCAATATCTTCCTTCCTCAAACAACCTTTGTTGTTAATGAAGGCCCTCTTATTTATTTCCCTAAACTTGTATCCACAGCAGAGACATTGAGAATGTCATTGGCATCCATGTAAGAAGTGTCTTCAATCACAGGAACACCTCAAGGTGCAGGAAGTATGGACAGAAAACACAAATCCCCCCTTATTGGCACTTGTCCATTTTCTGTATACCTTCTCTGAATCCCCAACCAGATTATTCATGCCTGAAGGGTGATCTTGCATCTCTTGCTTTTTCTATTATCTTTGTGGTTTCTATTATTTTTCTGTCAATTAAATTAAAAGGTTTTAATGGCAGACAGGGATGATGATGATGGTGACAAAGATGTTTATGTTAATTGATGTCTTCAAATCTAGTCTAAGCTTATAATCAGATGATATGACTGAAGGAAATGTCAGGCTAACATTTATTGAATTTTTGTTATAGGTTAGGCATTGTTCTTATTTAACCCTTTCCCAAACTCTATGGCTGCTAAGATTTTTCCAGTTGTCATAGATCTGTAAAGGTGAGGAACTGTTCAAGGTCACACAAACTATGTGAGGAACTGTTCAAGGTCACACAAACTATGTGTCAAAGCTAAAACTCTGGTCACTCTGGCCCCAAATCCTGCTATTCCTCAGTCTGCTGAAATATCATGAGAGCTGAAGGACTTTGATGGGAAAGCCAGGTTGCATCAGCCTCAGCTCAGGTACAATGGACCAACGATGGCTACCGCAGGATAATTCACTTTAGGGTCTGTCTCATCTCTGAAATTGAAATTGGCATTTTGAAAGCACTGTAACTTTCCAAGTAACCTTTAGTTAAGTCCTTAGTGTTTATGCCAGCTTGACCCTGGATGTGTACTCAGGCTCAACTTAATTCTACAAAATACTTTGTTCCTGATAAATATAGCCCTTTAAAAGACAAGTCACATCTAGAGGGGCAGAAAGGATACCACATTCTAAAAAATGAGCATTCTTACAGAAGCTTTTACCAAAAATAGAAACAATTAACAGAATAAAATATCCTTTAAAAAATGTTCTACTGATTCTAAATTCTTTCCTTTCAAGATGATGGAAAATTGCTGCCCTTTTGCCTTTGTCACAAGATGTCTCCAGCATTCTTCTTGAGCAGCTTAGTAACAATGTCAGCTTGGAGTATAAGAAACTCCCGAAATCCCTGGATCTGCTACAAGTTCTTTGAGACACAATTGCTTTTCCTGTTTTGTTTTGTTGTTGTTGTTTTCAATTTTGCTAAAAACCAGTTGAACATGTTACTATGGAAATAAATGCTAACCATTAATCAGAAGCTCTGAATATCTGGACATATCTCCTGCTATTGAAAAAAAAAAGAAACTAGTATTCCGGCCATTTAAAAATTATATAATGAAGATGACTTTTTTAAAAAATCAGTATCTTTTAGGTAGCAGAAACATGAGAAATGGCTTGCTCAAAAACCAGAGTTTGGTCCACTAATTAATGATTTATCTATATTTTATTTCATCATTTTCAATCATTTGTTGAATAAAACAAACAAAAATAGAATTTAAACATCTCCTGTCCTTATCGATCACTGCAGCAAATTAAGGCCTGTGTATCAGCTAAAGGTTTCAAAACAATGGCCTACAATTGTCTCTTCTTCCTATAGTTCATCTCACAAGCCATTCCAATGAAAATGCCCTTGCTAGGGCCATCAGGGTCTGTTAACTGTGGATTTGATGAACATATTTCAGCACTATTCCTGCTGGACCTCTGTGGTATTTTGGTACTGATTTGCTTTCTCATCTTAAAGTCCTCCCTTCTTCGGATGCTTCTGGTTCATCTTAAGCCTCTATTTTTTTCCTATAGTCTGTGTGGTTTCTCCTCTTTTTCATATCTTTAGTTTTTGGTGGTCTCACAAGTTTTTGAGGCTACTCTTCCTGCATCTTGAATGATCTCATGTAATGGCTTGAACAAGTACCTGTATGCAGATGGCCCCAAAAGCTACATTTTCAACTCCAACAATCTCCCATAGCCTTCTGCTTACACATCCCAATGCATCTTGACTGCCTCATAAGAATATCAAACTTATTGTGTATAAAACTAAGTTCGATAGACTCTCCTCTAAACCTACTTTCCCTCTCATTTTCTCTATTTCAGTGCCACTATCACTGGCCCAGTCTCTCAATCTGGAAACCTGAAATGTCATCTGCAATCCTTTGTCCTTTTAACACTCCAGATCCAATAAACACGTGGCCAGTTTCACCTCACATCTAGGTCTGGAATTCACCCTCTCACCTTCAATTTGACCTTGACACTGTGTTATGGTTCAGACTCCCTCTCTTATCTGCACTGCTGACAGCTATCTTCCAATCCATTTTCCTCCTTCCAGTCTTATTACTTTTCCCAAGTCCCCAGAGTGACTCACCTAAGACACAGAGACATTTCTTCCTTGGGCCCCTATTCCCTCTAGGCTAAACTACAAGGCCTGTCATGATTCAGCCACTTGCACCTCTCAAGCTTCACCTTTGTGTCTGCTTTTACCTTGCTCTCTAACCATGCTGAGCCCAGTTCAGATAACAGTTCTTCATTTCAGTCAGTTAGCCCTTTGCTGTCTGAAGGTGTAAAGGATGGTATCCAGAGAGGAGGCCACAGAGGAGATGTTCAGGTTTATTGAAAGGGGACGATGACCTGCCTGGGAAATGCAAAGATGCCCTGGGGCATAACCACAGACTCAGGCATGCCCCGAGTCTGAACCATAACATAGTAACAAGGTCAAATTGAAGGTGAGAGGATGGATTCCAGACCCATATGTGAGGTGAAACTGGCCATGTGTTTATTGGATCTGGAGTGTTAAAAGGACAAAGGAATTGCAGATAAAATTTCAGGGGCAGTTAGGACATCTTTGTGCTGGGGGCAGTTAGAGAGAGAGGCCTTTCATATGGGGTTGTGGAGGACAGGCATATTCCACAGCTTACCAGTCAGTGTAGGGTCGTTTTGCAGCAAACTTCTCAGAGGGTGGGCTAGCCAGATCCTTAGTGTCTTTGTCTTAGGAGGAGAGAAGGAGAAGGAGAAGGGGGAGGGGAAAGGAGTTTGTGTGTGGGTGTATTAGGCCCCTAACACTGTCCTTTCAGATATTGTTCAATTGCTTCCTCTTCTAAAAGGTCTTGGCTGGGTGCGGTGGCTCAGGCCCATAGTCCTAGTAGTCTGGGTGGCCAAGGTGGGTGGATTGGTTGAGCTAAGGAGTTCAAGACCAGCCTGATCAACAAGAAGACTCCGTCACTGTGGCAGGCTCCTGTAGTCCCAACTACGTGGGAGGCTGAGGTAAGAGAATCGCTTAAGTCCAAGAGCTGGAGGTTGCTGTGAGCATTGATGAGACAGCACTCTACTGAAGGCAATAGAGTGAGACTGTGAGCCTATTATTTTTTTAATTAATGAGAACATTAATATAAGTCACTTAGCACAGAGCTTAACACCAAATATATACATCCTAGTCAATATCATTATTATCTTATTTTGATGAAGTTGGTAAAATAATTTCTCCTTGCAAGATTTAACAGAGAAAAATGTACGCATACATTTTTGTGAAAGATTGTTTGAAATGAGAAAACATTACAGGAAAAGAAGCCAACATTTACATTTCTTGTCTTTATTTTAACTTTCCACATTTTAACATATTTATTCATTGATGAGTGCTTCAGGTTTCGTGTGTGTGTGTGTGTGTGTGTGTGTGTAAAATAATATATATTAAATATATACATAGTGTATCAGCTATATACATACATATATGTGAAATATTCAGAACTATGGAAAATTTGTTTTCTGTTTCTTTTGGTTATATCACTATGCCTTTCATGTCCCTCTGAGCAAAGCAAGAGCTGCATAAATGCTCACTTAACATTAATAATTTAATAGTTCATCCCCGAACAAAGTTTTCCAGAAGGTGTAGGTTTACTGTTCTTGCCTTTTCTTCGTAAGGGAACTATCGAGATAAAAATAATTATTTCTTTTGTGGTAAATATATAAAATACATTTTAAAATAAAGCATTGATCTTTCAGGAAGAAAAAATTAACCATAACTTGAGATTATTGTAACTTGAAATATATAGTGTATATAAAGGTTAGGCAATGGGGGTGGTGCCTGTGTTTCAGTGAGTAGGGAGCCAGCCTCATATACCGAGGGTGGCGGATTCAAACCCAGACCCAGCCAAACTGCAACAAAAAAATAGCTGGGCATTGTGGTAGACACCTCTGGTCCCAGCTACTGGGGAGGCTGAGGCAAGAGAATCACCTAAGCCCAAGAGTTGGAGGTTGCTGTGTACTGTGACACCATAGCACTCTACTAAGGGTGACAAAATGAGACTCTGTCTCTAAAAAAAAATAAAATAAATAAAAAATAAAATATATAAAAAAAGGTTAGGCAATGTAATCATTAGGGTCGTTACACAGATTAGAAAGATGACATCCTTGTGCTTTAATTTTCAGCATCCATGCGGTATGATTTTTTTTAATGTATACATTTTGTTCTTTGCCTTTTTAATAACAAACGAAGTGTGTGTATGTGAGCATGTGCACACATATTTTAACATATGAGTAAGGTGGGTTTGAAGGCTTTTATGCAGAGAAATGACAAACTTGATTGAATTTCATGGACTATAATCTTTGAGTTGCTTCTCTGTTTTTAAAAGGATTTGGTTATTAAGCAATGAGAGCTTTTAATGCTGAGTCCTATAATTACTGTTTTGTCCCATCTACCAGCTGCATTTTCTATATGTGTATTTTTAGCAAGAGTGATTATAAGAAAACTACATGTCCTTCTGCTCAAAGTCCTCTCTACCTGCATCCATCAATTTCCCTGTCTTCTTTACCCAGTAAACAGCCATCCCACTTACCTCATAGTGAAATGCTGAATTTAAGGGCTCTCGCTTTTTTTTTTTTTAATAAGAACAATTCTTGAACAGCTGTTTCATAAATATTTGACTTTGAATGGATATTCAATGCTGTATAAGTGTTTCTCTTTCTCTCTTTGGGATGGTGATGCTGGAGGATGTCAAGGTGTAACCAGTTGTTCTTAAAGGCCTTCACCTTACCCCTTGCTGAATTTGTCACTCATTCATTTGTCAAGCATTCGTGGGACATCTATTATGCATAAGAAAAAGATTAAGGTTATGAAACATTTTCTCGCTATATTTACAGTGTACCAAACAAACTAAAATTATACGTTAATACATGGTGAATGTCACAACTAGATTTCCCCAGGGTATTGAGGAAGCCAAGAGGAAATCACCAAGCACCAAAGAGAAAGTCAGGGAAAGCTGCCTAGAAGAGGAGCCAAATGGGCAGAAGCTGAGAAAATCTCACTGCTCTGCTCTTAGTGACCAAGGTCTTCCACTGACCTGCCTTCTCAAAGCTATTTCCAAGCATTTCCATAATCCATCTCCAGTGATTGTTTAATTTGAATGTGAGAATCTGTCAAATTGAGCTCTTAATTAACTGTATTACATTTTACTTTGAATGAAAAGTTAACAATATGTATCCAACACACATTCATTGAGCACCTATTGCATGTTAGGTATCTGATATATAAAAATGAATAAGGCACAGTTCCCACACTGAAGAAAATTTTTAAAACTCTCATATAATTAGTAATTGATGAATCAACACACGAATTATGATATATGCTGTTATTTGTGAGATCACAGAGAAAGTGCATGTCCCAGTAATAGTCAAGGTGGGACTATGAGAAGTGAGAAGGCCAAGAAATACTCCCTGCATGGGCATCAATTGAGTTGAACAGGTTGAATAGGTTACACTATTATGGGGGGGAGCATTTGAACCCAAATTTGACTCTACTGTCTCAGCTGGCACTATTAAAAAAATACTGAGTGGCTACATAGGGTTTCATAGGAAGTCAGAAAGTTTTCACAGAACAAGGTATATAGTGAAGAAATCCTGTGAATGTGACAAATAATAGAAGTGCATGGCACATAAACTGTGAGCAGAAAGGAGTTCCAGAAAAAGCAAAACTTGAATTGAACCTTAAATTCTGAGATATTAGTTAAGTCTAAAAGGGAGGGAAGGAGGGTATTTCAAGCAAAAGAATTAACACATGAGAAAAAAGGGAGGTGAGAAACCAATTTTTTCAAGTTAAAGTTCTATTCTGACAATTTTTTGACAGTTTTATAATTATAGACATTGACATTTATCCAATGTGTGTGTGTGTGCTGTTCTTAACAGCTTTGAGAACCAAATTTACACGACCTTCACAAAATGATTCAGGACTATGTGCGGTAGCTCTTGCCTGCAATCCTAGCTCTCTGGGAGGCAGAGGCAGAAGGATTGCTTGAGCTCAGGAGTTTGAGACCATCCTAAGCAGGAGCAAAACTTCGTCTCTATAAAATAATAGAAAAAAATTAGCCAGCTTTTGTGGCATGTGCCTGTAGTCCCAGCTGCTCAGGAGGCTGAAACAGGAGGATCAATTGAACCCAGGAGTTTGAGGTTGCTGTGAGTGAGACCGATGCCATGGCATTCTAGCCATGAATGAGTGAGACTTATAAATTGGGCAGCTCCCCCTCTTTTGTCTAGAAATAATTATTAAAATGAAAATTTTCTTTGATTATTTTCCTACTAGCATTTATTATTTTGCGCATTTCAATGTTTGCTGTTCTATATTTTTATTATTTTAGTAGTTCCCAGCCCAGTTGGTAGGTGAAAATCAACTGAGGAACATTGTATATATACTTTAATTCCTAGGGCTGGCCCTATATCATAGTTAATTTAGAATTTCTAGGGTAGAGATTAAGCATCTTTTTCAAAAATTTATTTTTTAAAATCTCTCCAAGTGGTGGTAGTGTATAACCAGAAAGCCCCTTAATTTATTTTTATTCAAATAAACAGCTTGTGTAAAAATTCTATATTTTCTTATTTTGCCATTTTTATCTTTAATAATTTTTTCTTCTTAGTTTATTTTATTATTTTTCTATGTTTTGAGTCAGTGCTTAATAATATACATTTATATATGCTATATGTTATTCATATATATTTGTTATTTATGGTTATATTTATGGTTATTTAAATGTTATATTTATGCAATTTATTTAAAATTATGAATTTCCCTCTGAGTACTGCTTTAGCTATGTCTTACAGATTCTGACCTGTAATGTTTCTATCAACATTATTTTTTTTTTAAAATCCTATAATTATAGTTATAGTTTCTTTCTAGAGTTTTTGATAGAATTTTAAAATTTCTGGATGGAAAACGTATCATTTATTATGATACGTTCCTAAGTTTTACTACATTGAGATTAGAAAATGTGGTTTATATATTCCCTGTTTTGAAGTTTTTGAGCCTTATTTTGTGGTCCAATAATATTTAATTTTCATGAATGTTCTGTGTGTACTTAAAAACGTGATGCATTTTATATTTTAAGTGAACAATTTTATACATATGTTGAACCTAGAATAGTGAATTAAATCATCCTACTACTATTCTAGACTATAGGCTCGAATAGAATTTCTCCTGCAGATTCTGCTTTATAACTGTTGCTGCCATGGTAATTGCTGTTTAGTATTTAGAGCCACCTACATTTCATTTAATGATTTTTAAGCTTGAGTTCTATATATTTTTTTTTTCTTTCTGCAGGCAATTTCTTTTTTTTTAAAGGATACTTTGTTGTTTCTACAAATGATATATGAGTACATTAGAAGGATCAATCTAAGCCGTGCTGATATGTACAGTGTAATGACATGGGAACTCCCCTTCAATCCTCCAGGCCTGCTTCCCTTGGCAGTAAGTTAACATCTGGGACAGTTTAGTGAGTTTCCTTCCAGTCTTTTTTCTATATGTTTATATTTATGCAGCA
>CAUYRH010046793.1:0-37911 GCA_963574655.1 Perodicticus potto
TTTTTTTTTTTGAGACAGAGCCTCAAGCTGTCACCCTGGATAGAGTGCTGTGGCATCATAGCTCACAGCAACCTCCAATTCCTGGGCTCAAGCGAGTCTCCTGCCTCCACCTCCCAAGTAGCTGGGACTACAGGCGCCCACACAGCGCCCGGCCATTTTTTGGTTGCAGCCATCATTGTTGTTTGGCAGGCCCGGGCTGGATTCGAACCCGCCAATTCAGGTGTACGTGGCTTGCACTTTAGCCCGTTGAGCCACGGGCGCCGAGCCTCCATTTAATTATTTTAAAGAAAGACAATGCTCTCTATTAGTTACAGGATTTAATTCTAATTCAGAAAAAAAACATAAATATTACTACCAAATAAGTTCTGAATACCAAGTAAAACAAGGTTGACTCTGGAGCAACAAGGTGAATTGTTTAAGTTCTTTCTTTTTTTCCAAAGGTGTGCTAGCTAGTAAAGACACATAAAACACACAAACTGAAATAGAAGTGGTAAATATCTCTCAAATTGATGCCCTAAAATGAAGGAGAAATTGGTGGGCTCTCGTACTTGTTGTTTGAATATGGGCACAAGGGTCCGAAGAACACAAAAAGGCAAAAACTCCTACTTTTACACCTTACACAGGAGCATTTCTGCTTTCAGATTTTCTCTGGCCTTTCTGTGGAAAGTATTTGTTCCTAAATTACCTTATCCAATAATCACAATGCTCAAGAAAGTTAGTTCTGCTTCCATAGCCATTGTAAGTCCAATACAACACCGTGAAAGAGCGTTGTCGAAGCTACTTTTTCATAATTCATTCAAACATAAACTGGAACAGGAAGAGTGTCTCTTTCAATGTTACAAGGACCCAGATAGACTATCACTTTCACCTAAAAAACATATCACCACCAAAATAAATTTGTATCAAGACTTGAGAGTACAAATTCAGTGGTACAACGCCTCCGTATGTGTCCATGTACCTATGCTTGTGCTCTTTCTCAGTGATATATAATAATTATACACATTTCTAGAGTACTATGCTTGCATGTTCGTGAATGTGAATTTGTGTTGAGACTATTTGGATGAGTAATAAATCATCATACAAACAGGACTATTTAAATAGCTACTAAGATAATGCCATTTTCTCCAACATTGGCTTCCGTAGCCATGTCCCTATTAGCTAACAGTGCAATGCAGTTTGGTAATTAGCTGTCATATCCAATCTTCATAAAGAACCGTGCATCCCAGATGTCCCCACTACACATGCAACTCTATCTTGAAAAAGCAAAGAAGTTTTGCCCTAACACGGACAGAATAATGATGAGAACCAAGTAATGGGCTTACCCTCTTGCCCCCAAAAATCAAGGATGAGGCTACCTTTTTGGTTCTTAAAACTTGCTCAGTGGACCAGCCTCTGGGGATGCTCTTCAGGAGGTGAAAAGCATTGTTCCCCCAGCCTCGCCTATCAAAGGAAGCGCATCTTCCATAGGGGAGATCCTGCCCTAGCAGCTCTGGCAGCCAGCCATGACACTTCTGCACTTACAAACAAAATTCCAAAGGAAATAATAGAGATAAGATTAACTGAGAAATAGACATGATTGGAGAGGTCAAAGAAAAAGAGGGCTAATAAATCAGTAACCCCACTCATTTTTTATTTGGCTTCAATAATAAATAATTTAACAGAATAATTTATGTGCATTTAAAAGGCTAGGCAACAAAAGCTCTAGGGTAAATACAACTTTCACAAACCTGATATAATATCTTTCTAAAAACAATTCATATTTATTAGTGGAATAAATCCCTAAAATTCCTTTCTAAAGGTTTATCAGACCAAATTGGGTCCCAGTCCAACAAATTGAATTAGAAATCCACGTAAGGCTGCTCACTGAGTCATTAAAAGGATCTGCATGGCTATTTCCAGTTCACCAGGAAACCTTCTATTTGGACATTTGGTCAAATGCTGCCCTCTAGTGAGAAAACTCTTTTAACTCTACAACAGGCCCTGAGATTACAAAGCATTCATGGGCTTCAAAGAAAAAACACTGGAATGAGAACATCCAGTAGAATCCTCACCTGGAAACCACAGTTATTCTAGACTAAAATATTCATTTCATTTTTACTTTGTGAATAATACCTACATTTTCTTTCTAAAACTATGTTAGGAAAGGTAAAAGAGTAAAATTGCTATAATAACATAGCTTTGCCTGTGCAACCTTTAAATATTTTTAGACTCTTACATTTAATAATCTAATAATAGTAACCAATATTAAAGTTTGAAATGTTCTCTTCTTTTAGCTAGTGATTCAGCTAAAAAGTACAAATCAAATGAAATGGGTAATAATGTGGCTTTCCACACACACATGAATGAGTAAATGCTCTGGTAGAAAGATGGTGTCTTAGGACGAAATTGGCACTGTCCGGATTTATGAAGTTTAAACAAAAAAACTGAAAAATGCGGTGAACATTCCACAGAATATTTGAATGAAGAAGCTACACTTTACTTCTATTTATTTTGCTGTAAAAGTCAAGATTTCTAATGTTCATAGACAATACAGGAGTATTGCTTTCTCCTTGAATAGAAAACTCATCTAGTCACTCCTAACTTAGCAGGGGAGAATAAGGGAACATTTCTGCTTTCCAACTGCATCGAGGAATTTTAGTTCATTTTGCTCTCAGCAGTAACAGGCATTTCGCATTTTTCAATTTTTAGTCTAAACTTTGTAAATCCTGACAGTGCAAATTCCTTCCTTCCTTCCTTCTTCCTTTCTTCCAGAGCATTTATTCATTCATCTTGTACTTCTTTTAATGAACCTTTCTGACTGCCTAGTCTCAACCCACACTCTGCTAGTCACTTCACATCTAATGGTTAAAGAGATGGACCCGATGTGCATGATGCAATGGTGCATTTCAAAAGGGAGGGTTAGCGGGGGACCACACCTATGGAGCATAATGCAAGTACAAGTTGGATCTTTCAGGTGTAGAACACAAATGTCTTAATGCCGTAATTGGGTAAATGAGGTGAAAGCTATGTTGATTAGTAGCATGTAAGCACTCCAATTTGTACAAATAATCAACACATCAAATCCCATAATGGCATAAATGTATGTATGATGTATGTACAAATGACTTAATAAAAAAAGAAAGAAATGAGTATAACTGTGATGGATGCGTTACTTACTTCAATGTAAACATTTCACTTTGTATATCGAAGCGGTACTCTGAACCCCATAAATGGATCCATGTACAAAGTTATGATTTAATAAAAAATAATTAATGAAAAAAAAAAAACAGATGGACCTGGTTCCAAAACCCGTGTACCTTACAGCTTGAGTGTGGGAGACACACACGTGATCAAGTAACTGTGAAGCATTGTCAGAAATGCTGGAGTGGGGGGTAGGCATGGGGCTCCCCAGGAGGATGTGGGAGCGACACCTGATCTGCCCTGGGAAGGCAGAAATGCTCTGTGCCCCCAGGAAGGAAGATTGAAGCTTCAGCAGAGCTCTACAGCCATTAAAAGCCCTTGGAAGGTAATGCTAGCCAGACAGACGGATGTCTTTGTAAAGAAGCAATTCGTGTGACCGTTCCGTGCTTTCCTCAGCCTATCATTCCCCAGTAGATATGCAGTGATGGTGGTTTCACACTCAGCTCCATCACGCTATTTCAATTTAAATCTCTCCACATGTGTAATGGGAAATATTCCTATTTCAGAAAACCGTGTTCTCCTTTCTTAATTTTAAACACATCTATAGAACATTCTGCTTTTCTTTTTCAAGGAAAAATAGAAAACAATTATTTTGTGATTACATGGTCTTCATGTGCTCTGGGATAGCTGCTGGTACCCTGTGTGGTCTTAGGAAAGTCACACGGTCTAGGATCCTTTCAGCTCAAATATTTTGTGTGTCAGCAACCTTATATACTTCGTCAAACCTGCTCTTGATTGGAAAATACTGCAGTCATTGTTGACTTTCAGCTGCTGATCTTCGAATCACCAGAGTCGCAGAAGAAATATTCTTGCTTGAGAAAGATTTAATCTCGTCTTTTCTGATCAAATTTTTCAGCACGGGAAAAAGGAAATAGAAAGTGAAGTTTTAAGGAAAAAGTTTATCAGAGTTCTGGTTCTGGATAAAAATGTCAGCAATATATCAGGAACACATCTCTGTAAGAAGAATTAAGCTCAGGAAACTTGCTATGTGACAGACCTTTTAGTTCACTTTAACATTCTCTCTAAATTTAAACATGCATGAGAAAAATTCCTTATTTGCCTATTAAAATGTCTGTTCTAGAGACGTTTATTTCTTGATAAATGTCTTAAAACTAATCTGAATGCATACAAAGGATTTTAAAACAGAGCTAAAAATATATACATATCCAGGAAGGAGGCATAGGGTGTTTTCAACTCAAACTGTGTATAAGTAGACTCAGTAACAACTTTTAAGCGTTACTCTAAAGCTTTGAAGAACAGAGGAAAGCTGTACAAAGCAGAAGCATGTCCTTTCAGGAAGAGTTGGGAAATCCGGGCTCTGCCTGAGAGTGTAATAACCACCGCGGAGTCACTTTGCCTGTCTGTGTTTGAAAATGCTCATTTGGCCTGTTCCTCAGATGTCACTGAGTTAAAGCGAGGCTCTCTGAGCTCATCTTTGTGAGTGGACGTTGAAACCCACAGCAAACTGGCAATGACTTAAACATTGGCAATAGGGAAAGGATGGACAAAATCTCATGTACTCACACAATGAAATACCACTTAAAAAAATAAGAATAATTTGAATCTATATATATACATATATGTCTTGTACACATAGATATCCACATATCAAGAGGGATAAATCTCTTTGAAAAAGGTATAATATTAAGTAAAAAATGTAAGATACAGAATGATACACCATTATACTACTTATAGTTTGAAAAAGCACCCAGGCCAGGCATGGCGGCTTATGCCTATAATCCCAGCACTCTGGAGGCTGAGGCAGGAGGACCACTTGAGTTCAGGAATTCGAGATCAGCCTGAGCAAAAGCAAGACCCCATCTCTAATAAAAAATAGAAAAGTTAGGTGGGCAAACATCTTGACCATAACTTTCACGAAAGACCCTGAGCCAGAACCACCCAGATAAGCTATTTCCAGATTCCTGATAATCTAAAACTGCATGAGATAAGAAATGTTTATTGTTTAAATAAAAAGAAATCAGCTGGGCATTGTGGTGGGCACCTGCAGTCTCAGCTACTCAGGAGTCTGAGGCAGGAGGATCATTTGAACCCTGAGTTTGAAGTTGCTGTGAGCTAGGGTGATGCCATAGTACTCTAGTCTAGGCCACAGAGTGAGATTCTGTCTCAAGTAAATAAATAAATAATAAAAACCACCCCAAATTATACTATGTGTTGTTTAAGAATTACTTATAAGTGTAGTATAAAACTGTCTATTTTTTTTAAATGGACAGTGACCATCCCTCAAAAGAGAGAAAAAGAAACAAAACTTGAGGTTAAAGGAGTCTTGTATAATTACCTTGAAACTATTAAGCAAATATGACAAAATTTAACCATTAGTTCTGAGTCTTGAGAATAAAAGAGGACTCCCCTGCTCCTTTGTGAATTTCTTTTCTACATTATATCTTTTAGATTTCTTTTGAAAATTATTTTCAGCTAACAAAATAAAAATAAATAGAAAGAGTGAAGCCCCTTAGTAGGCAGGCTAAATGGTGCTGGTGCAGTGATTCAATCCTACCAGTCTTTATGATCTTCATCTGTGGATATATATGAGGCCGTCTGATAAGCACCTCAGTCTATATTTAAAAGGAGATGAAAGCAAATGTCTACAGAAATAGATCTTGGAGTTTAAGTGCAGAGATTCATTCTAGTAAAATAAAATTTTCTACAGGACACAATTTCAATCCCAGACAACCTGAAGCTTTGTTGTTGTTGTTGTTGTTGTTGCTTTGTTCTTATTGTTGCTTTGTTGTTTTTGTTAATGAAGCTTTGTTGTTGTTGTTGTTGGCTGGGGCTGGGATCGACCCCACCACCCTCAGTATATAAGGCTGGCACCCTACCCACTGAGCCACAGGCACTGCCCCAACCTGAAGCTTTTTATCACCAAAGATCCTTTTCCCAGTCTCTGCCTTCAAATTCTCAAATAAAATTGATTTTGGTGATTTTTTTAAAAGGTAGGTGGGGAGTCAACCAAATTCCACCATGTTCTTCATGTTCATGTCAGCCCAAGATGTTTTTCCTGTACTCCTGTCCAAATATTAAAAATCTGCCTAGAATCCCTAATTTAAAATTTCAGATCCCTAATCCTGTAAAATCAAGCTGGAAAATATGGGAGTTGGCTTATTCAACAGAAGTAATTTAAGATACAAACATACTCTTCACACAAAATGAAAAACAAATAGCTATTAAAAATATGTTCAAATGCTCACTTCAATTTATAACAGGAGAACTGTGATTCAAAATTATAGGAAAGTATCTTCTTTTGATTTATCAGACTGACAAAGAGAATTAAGGCCACTTAATGCATGATCAGGGTGTAGGGAATTAGACTGGCTCATCAGAACTGGAGGGAGTATGAATCAGTACAACCTCTATAAAAGATAATTTGGCAATACCCATCCAAATGACAAGTGTGCATTTCCTTTGACCAGAAATTACATTTCTAAGGATTTATCCTACAGAAACATTTTGTATTGTGTTAATGTGTCACATGTATGGGATTATTTTTGCTACAGTGATTTTAATTGCAAAATATTGGAAGTACTTTAAATTTGTATCTATTGAAGACTAGTTAAATGAATTATAAGGCAATCATTAAAAGGAATATAATGCTGCCATTAAAAAAAGGATGAAGAAGCTCTCCTGATTTGATATGGAAAGTCTCCAAAATCAATTATTAAGAACCCAAGTGCAGAAGAGTGTATGAGAACCCTCTCATTTGTATGAAAAAGGAAAGATAATATGGGCATAGAATGTTTTTGAAAGGACAGACTAGAAAATGGCAGTACCATTAATTCCTGGGAGGAGAGAACAGGCCATCTGGAGGATATCTCTGAAAGGTAGACTTTTCACCGGATACCATATTTTGGACCTCCTGAATGTGCTACTTGGTTTTTAAGATTGAGTTAAGATTTAAGTGATTACATAATTTTAGCTATAATGAGAGCCCTTTGAAAGATGTCCTAAATTTTAACAGGTTGCTCTCATAAATGTTAAGAGGACCATCTCACCTTAAAAAAAAAAAAAAAAATCATATAAACAGAAATTACATCCCAAGGAAGAACTTGGAGGAAAAACTTCTGTCCATGGAATCCAAGGAATCATTCTGTCCATGCTAGTAATTTATCTCACCTGAAGCCACTATACAAAAGTCCACCCAGATTTTGTTAAAACTAAGCCCAATTTAAGATACTCAGCTAACCTTTGCTAAATGAAGCCCCAATTAAAATGTGTAACAGAGCTTAAAAATCCAATGGTATCTTTTCCTTCCTGATTTTCAGTTTGATTGTGAAACTCAGCAGGCGTAACATAAAATACAGACGTTATTTTCTCTTTTGGCAAAGCAAAAATTATCTTCTATGCTCAAAAATACATCAGCATCTGTAATGTAGAACCAACAGCAAAATCTAAATAACGTGAGCTGCACATTTCAAGTAGATGAAACCCGGTACAATCAAAGCATAAGCCATATAACTGGTTGTCATGTAGTAACAGAAATTGAAATTTTATCTTAAGTACCCCTGGGGGAAGCCATTCACCTTAACAGGTAGTTACCACTAATTTGCATCTGATTGTTGGTTTATGTTTTATTTTAGCACATTAATAAGAAGGCTATTATGAGGTTAACAATTTTATCAAAAAAAAAAAAAGCAAAAAAAAACCTTAAATTGGAACACTCTAAGTGGATATTTCTGTGGCTTGTTTGTGTATTTTACTACATCTTTATAGGGAGGAATCAATTGCTTCTGAAATGTTTGTATTGTTCTGCTTTTCTGTTCTTGTTATTTTCCTTTTCTTCAGATGCATTGCCATCCATCCACATGTCACCATCCAGTACTGCAGATCCAAAAATTATGACACACAGACTCCTGTTTCCACTTGCTGCAAAGGGTCTCCTATCTACTCTGTGCTGGGGCCCAGTGGCCATTTCTATGCTCTGGGACAGTGTTTGACAATCTTTTGCTGCGTTGGGGCAGTTGAGTTTTTCTTCTGCTCTGAAGAGTAGTTTCCATATCCCGTATGAAGACATTTCCCTTGTCAAATTCCAGGTAAGAAATCCCTCCCAATGCCTCCCTGGGAAGCCTGGTACAGAAAAGGAATAGTCTCTCTATGTATTAATCAGCATTGACTTAAGAATGAACATTCAGAGAAAAATTGTACCACCTGACCTCACCTGAAAAATTGTATCACCTGTCATAGAACTGAATATTTGTAAAAGGAAAAGGGGGAAAAGGAAATTTTTCAATCTCTAGTAAATGAACATCTTTCTATAAATAACAATATATAATATCTTGAAAATACAATGGCAAGTTCCCACATGGACTTGCCTTTTAAAGCTACGAAAAGACTTTTTAAAATCAACTGGCAATAGATACCCACACATCTTGAAAGTTGCAGTAAGCTTTTGGTGCTTTTCTTTAGGATCAAAATACTGCTTCATTTTTGACGGGTTTCTCTCTCCTGGAGAACATTAAAAACAAGTTTCACAACTAGCCTTTGCCATGAGCTCCCACCCCACTGCTTCCTCACTTCCATGGACCTCACAATTTCCCTGATTGGTGCAACTGGCTGCCTGGAGCCGCCTATGATAACAACTGTGACACCCACCTCTCTTCTTTTGAAGTTGTAGATTCATTAAAATAAAGCGTTGCATCTTGCTAGAGAACAGGCTTGGTCCTCCATTACAGTGACTGTTTCTTTCACTGGGTTACAAATGACAACTGTAAGTTAAATTCGCACAGACACACACACACATCTACACCTGCAAATTCTACAAATTTGCTGTCTACCCTTGGGTGGCAACCCTAGCCAGCACCCACATATTGGCTGCTACTCAAAGTATACACTTTTAAAGGTACGATCTGCACTTAAGAAATCCCTTCACCGTGTTTATCAACTGCATCTGTGGCTTTATTTTCCTTTTTACAAAATTCCCCCCGTCGGTCTTTAATAGTTTTCTTTGCTGGGTATTCCCTTTTTGAAACCAGCTGAAGCTCTGTGTACGAAATTATATTGCAAACCTGTCCTTCTCCTTTGGCACTTGCCCGGGTTAAAAATAGCCAGACCGACTTGTAATTTGGTTAAAATAAATAAATAAACAAACAAACAAATAAATAAATAAAGTGTCCCCAGGTTAAGACCCTGCATTCCAAGTTTCAGCCCGGAGTGAATTTGTATGGCCAAGTTATAAACCCCTGAAAATAGGAAACTAATGCCACGAGGATTTAAAATAATAGAAAATGTTTCACATAATATAAATCCATAAGCAGTGTATTATATTTAAGTCTTAATATCTACATACTTGGATTATCTTATATCTTGACAATCACACAAAGTAATCTCCCTCCCTCTCCCCCTTTCCTTTGACTTCGGGTTTCATTCCTGTGTATTAACAATGCTCTGGGCCATAAAATACTGTATTAATATTAGTTTGTCACAGCAGACTAAATTTAGAACAACTCATTAATATGGGAGTGTTAAAGGCAGTCAGCCAAGAGTTCCAGGGACTATAAGCTCTTAAGGCTGTAAGTTATGCAGATAGGCCACTTGAACTGGAGAGCCAGCCATTCTTTTTGTTACTAATAAGAGAATCTATTAGTTCTAAGCTGATTCTAATTCTAATTAAGAAATGTGGGAAAAGGCAATTTTGCCATTGTAGGTATAGTTGATGTGCAACTGGAATAAGTCTCAGATCATCCCGCTTGGCTTCCTGGTTGGATAAGATTAGTGACACACACATGGAATGAACATTCTTTCTGCCATCCTCATAAAAAAAAAAAACCTCCGCTGCTGTATTTGGGATTGTGTAATCATAATGGATGTTTCTGGAAGAAGTCTAGGAATCAGTGCCTTTTCAAAGCAAACCTTTTGAGGCTCGGAATCACCCCAGTCGTACAAAAAGTTTTGACTTTTTACAAATAAAAAACCTTTCAGATGGATTTTCTGGACCGGTTATGCCTTTCTTTGGGCTTGTCAAATATTAATTTTTTTTAAATTTAGTCCCTTGCTAAGCTACAAATATTCATGTTTAACACCAAGTAGCGGTTCAGGGGCTGACGACTTGGTATGTACCTTTTGAATGATGCATAGAAAGCGGCAGTTAGCACAAAGAAAAAGCCACCAGATTGGTCTCAGGGAAACCCAGTGTCTGAATTTTTCATGACTCCTCTAGCACTTAAAGAATAAAAAAAACTGGCTACTAGTGTTGGGAGATGGACGTCAGGAAGGTCAGAGCCTGGAAACAGGCGAGAGAATCCGGTCTTGCCTGGGGAAAGTGAGAAGGGATTTAAGCTGCTTAGGAGAATTAGAAGGAAAAAAATTTTTCTTTTGCTTTGTTTTAGTAGTTTACAGACCCCAGAGTAGCAAAACAAAACCTATAAAAAAGTATGCAGCCGTATCTCTCTAGGATTCCTTATTTTTATGTCTCTAAGGACAGCAAAACTTACCTACCCTTTTGGGTTATTGTTCAACTCCCTCAATCAGGCCTTTTCCAGAATACTTGCTCACTTTTATAGGTCCTCTCTCCCAAGGAAACCGAGGAAGAGAGGGGAAGAGAAGCATTCAATTATTTGTTTCCCTGGATGAGTTTGCAAACATCTCCCATAGAGGTGAGGGGCAACTGGGGAAGATGATATCTTAATGATATAGATACCCAGCGACTCGAGACCGAAAAACGTCCTTCGTCTGATGGACTTTCTTGGATTTGATGATGATTTAGAGAAAATCTCAATTGAGCCCAGGAAAACAAATGAGTAACTCCTATGGAAAGAAAAAAAAAAATTGTACAGTGTTTAAGCAACTGATGACTTCACCTGTCACCATCTCATTAAGCTCTTAATGAGTTCTTTTCTATTCTTGGTCACATCTGATTTTTTTTTAATATAAGTCCCTTTGAACAGCTGGGAGTAAGAATTGCCTTTGATCACTGAATTCTTCTGAATTTTCAGTCAAAATGAGGCCATTTTCATCCTGACTTGGGGTATTTTTATGAGTTTATTTCCCCCAAGTACGTTCCTGGGCATAGTTTTCCAGGCTGAGAAGAGCTTGAACAATTAATGTATACATTTTTACATAAATGTTTATAAATTTAACAAAGGGAGAGAGCTTTGCCACAAGAAGCCTCAGCTCTTTTGAAGGCAGTTTTCTAATGATGACCCTTGGCGTGTTGGACCACATGGGATTCCTCTGAGAAGAGTCGGATGAAAATTAGTCTATTCTCATTTCAAACAGAATTTTGCTGAAGTCCTGATCAGAGCATCAGCATGGCGTCCAGGGAGACAACACTCGCTACTTGATTCACTCGGCAGCCTCCCTCTCCTGGTAATTGTTGCGGGAACACATAGTGACAAGGCTCTAGGATGTGAGCGGTCTGGATGTACTCTGGCTGTTACGCTCTGTTTAAAGATTTAAACCATCAGGGTATGATAAGGCTTTTTGATGTTCATTGAACACGGAGCTTGGGTACAGAAGAAGGGGAAAGGGCTTCACCAGAAGGCAATCATCTCTCAGAGCCACAGTCAGGCGGAGAGAGGTGGGGAAATCTCAGCCTCGGCATAGACGCGGAACAAAGGGAGATGAAAGGGGCAGGGTGAGGACGGGGCCAGCTCTGGCTGTGAGGCAGAACTCGCTCTCTGAGAGTTCGATGTCTTAAAACACAGGGAGAACATTTAGTGCTCCTCTTTCGTTAAAACACACTCGTGATTCAGGGAGAGGGGGAGGATAATGCCAGCTGGAAATTTGCGTGGCTTCGGTTGACCCCGGATTTTAAAAAAGCCTTCCACGGCTTATTTTGAAATTATTTAATGAGTGTTTACTTTGAGTGAGATGAATGTCATCTCCAGCACGCACCCCCACAAACCTGGAAGAAGCCCTTCCTTACAGGACAGTTTTAGGGTCCGCACGGGGTTTTCTTCCCCCCAGAGGTAAATCCTGGTGTTTGTCTTAAAGAAAATAATGATCAGAAATGCAAGAGGATAAAATGTGCCCCCGACAGAAGCGTCCCTAATTTTTTCAGATCCTCTTCTTTGGCAAAATATCAGGGTTTTAATACCCTGTTTACAGCTCTTTCATACCATTGTTACCGGCGCTTTGATTGTACTAATTAGACAGAAATGAAGCCTTCTCCATTTTTTGTCTCCCCAGGCCCTAGCATGATGGCCGTACGTACCAAAGTTTTGACAAATGTTGCTTGAGCTAATGAATGAATAAATGACCCTGCGAAATTACAGGTGGATGCCAATTTCTTTTCTGTGCCTCCATTCAAAGTTTCAGAGAAATGCTACATAAAGGAAGTAAAGACTTGTGGATGTTTTTTCTCTTCCATCCTCTGCCCTGTGCCAGCAAACAGCCTGGCAAGGCGTGGTTGATGACAGTGAATATCGCTTTATTTCCCCCATCTGTAGAATAGGATTATTAAAAAGAGATCCCTCTTTGGGGTGAAAAAATAATCCACATGAAGCGCCTACCACAGTGTTTGACATAGGGTAAAATCTTCAAAAAACTTAACTAATATTTGTTAAATTTTGCTATCAATTAACTAGTATGGTTAATAATTGCTATTATTAGTATTGCTCTTCAAAACACTTGCAGATAGGATTTTAGAAACATATGGTCGTTGGTGAAATGCAAAGGTGAGTCTCTCTAGCGACAGGAATAGGCTGTGTTGTGACCTTCCGGCCTCCTCTGTCCTGACCACGTGTTCTTGTTCCCGCCTCAGGTAATTGCTCTCTCATTAGGGGTAAGACCTTCTCTGAGATGTCAGCAGGGGAACCTGAAGTGGGCTCCACCAATCAGATACCAGGAAACCCAAACGTGTCCTGTTTTAACCTGAAAAATGAAACACCAGTCAAAGCTACACGCACAGTCCTCTGCCTGTTTCCTCACAGATTTCAGTTCAGTACAACATTGAAACCACCGCTTCTGACCCGACTGAAAGAAAGTGAGGTCCCAAACCCAACTTCATCAAACGAAGGCCACGGAGCCCCTGATCCCAGCGCTCGTCCCCAGTGAGTCCTGTCCCAGCAGAAGCTGCCGACCACCAACCACCGACATGTATTCACATGTGTTATAACTCACGCCCCCCAAGTCATCCTCATAACCCTGTAAGAAAGGTATTTACAGATGAAAAACTGAAGTGTAACGGGATACTACCAAGAAAATGAAATTTATTGACATTTGCGTTTATTTCTCTTTTAACATTTTGCTTAGCAACTTGCTGGACTGGTCTAGGGCACTCAGTTTCTCTGAGGCTGTACCAATCCCTCAACTTCTCAGGGTCTCAAAGTTCTCATGTCCGTCCCTGGAGCAGGGGGAATGAGGTTGGGGTCCATTCTAGCCCAGTGTCCGGTATTTATGCCTGCAGGGCTGAGCGCTCCACCCCAGCTGCTGCCCCCTGCTGGCGCTAGAATTTCTGTGAAAACGGCACACCTTACGGAATGATCTTCCTCTCCAATTTCTCTGGCCTTCCCGCCTCTAAAACTGGAATGGGAGCATGTTAGCCATTACCATTACGGAAAGAGGCCATTTTAGCAGAGCGCAAATCTAGGGAACACTATGGCCAAATAACTTGCCCTGTGATTGAGGCATAAGGGAATAACCGTTTTCTTTTCTCTAGCACACTAACAGGGAGAAAGTCAATCCTCTAAAAACAAATTGATTGATGATATAATTTAATATCTTCATCAGATTTCTAGCAGCAGAATCATTCTGCTACCAGCACAAACATCTAAGGTGGAGGAAAAGAAAAACTGCACCAGTCGCTTTTCCTTTATTGCACTTCCGGGTGCTCTAAGAAAAAACTCTCTCCAGAAAATCAATAAGGCAGATTGTGCCCAGCAGTCCCCCATTACAGAATTAAATCCATATGCCAACACAGAACAATGAAGAGACCCAACTAGCAAGGGATCCATTTGCTTTGTTTGACTTTGGCTGCCAGGGAACGAGACCACAAGACTGGATGTAATTTAATGCAAACCTTGGCCTATCCTGGTCATGCATATGACTGACCCTCAGGGCACGACCATCAATTTTCTATTAAAGATCAGAGATTTGACATATCAAAGTCAACATCTAGCTGAATAACTGCAGCAACTTGATAATAATTCTTTTGTGGATTTCACAGTGGCTTTTCAGTAAAGTATCAGAAAGGTAGCCAATTTCAATCCTGACCTGGCAAGATCTGAATATGAAATAAAGGATTTCAGCTTGATCTCCCCATGATGTGAGGATGAATGTTCTGGTAAATGTTAACTTAGTGCTCTGAATAGCTCAGTAATAGATGGGTTTAGGCAGTAATAGGTTTAAAATGTCAACTTATTGAATAATAATTTCATGTTGTACAAATACTATGTGTAAGAAGGGATTTGTTTTGCAAATTTTGAAATAAATGAATGGATTTATAATGTCCTTGACTGTTTCATTGTTCCAGTAAGAATTTTACAGAACAATAAAAATGAGTTTGTGCCTTCTCCGGTCTTGTTGTTTTTCTGCATTTGTGTCTACATTGTCTTCATAATTACAGCATCCCTGAATTCTGGTCCTTAATTGAGCTCTTCCCTGTTTGGGTCCCCAAAGCCAGACCGATACCATTACTTTCTAGTAAAAATAAAAACTCAATTATCCCTGCCTATAAAATGTTTCATGACACCAATAGCATAAAAACCTTTCACCAGCCCAGCTGTAAAATGTTCAACTGTTCAAAATATAAGAACTGAAAGAAATTCTGTTTCCATAGCTGAACTCAGCCCTTCAGTCCAATTATAAGCTGACAGTTCTATAAATCCTGGTGGAACACAAGTGTGGGTAAAATCGAATTGTGATTGGGACACAGACGACCTGGGGCAAACACCTTCACCACAGGCTGTGCAAAAGGTGCCTAGATTCTGCAACTAGCCTCCCCACCCCCACCACACACACACTTCCAACCATCCTGTATGGAGTAAATATGTTTGCTTAGAGAAATAGGAGACCAAGAAACCTTCCAGATGAGCTGTCTGAATACTTCGGATCTCACTCTTCACCCCCGCAGTTCCCCTCAGCTTTCTAAAATACTCAGGAGGAGAAACCAAAGAAGCCCCCTCTTGCCCACCACCCTGGCACTCAGTAGCTCTTGATCTACTGGATGAAAGACATCTCAATCTCCCACAAGCTAGAACCCCTTTCTTTGGTTTATAGAGGCTGCCACCTGGGTAATACATGCATGGAATGGTCCTGGACAGATCTGCTCACGCACTGAGCTCCATGATTGGGCACATCTCTGCCCCGCAACCACAGAGATATCCTATCCTAGTCTGGGTTCCCCCAGAAGCTGAAATAAGACAAAGATATGACTGCTAATCATTTACTTGAAAGATGAAGGGAACATCGGTTAAGGGAGTAAGACATAGAAATGAAGGCAGCAGGTAAAGGGTGCATTATCAAGCCAGTCACAACCACCTTGGGTAACTGGAACTTAGTCCCACTAAGAGCACTCTGAGCCAGTATAGAACACAAGCCTTAAGATTACCCCACTCAAGGAGTGAGGGCAATGAAGTACTTATACGACTCTCTGATCAGTCATTGGTCAAGGTTGCTCTTGTGGGGCATTAATTTCTTGTCATTTCCAACCTACTATATGGGTACCCAAAGGGATTCAGGAGCCAGAGAAAGCCTTCAGAAAAAAGTGTTCAGACTGGAAGTTGGAAGTCAGGTGCTATGCCTAGAAGTAGAAAAAGAAAGGGAGATGGACAAGGCATCCACAGTCCCTGCTATAAGCACTGACCTTTTATTAATTCTTGAAAGTTTTCTAACTTGCTTTTAAGTTATAAAAGTAATGTGGCTTGGCCAGGCATGGTGGCATATGCCTGTAATCCTAGCACTCTGGGAGGCCAAAGCAGGAGGACCACATAAGCCCAGGAGTTTGAGACCAGCCTGAGCAAGAGCAAGACTCTATCTATACAAAAAATAGAAAAGGTAGCCAGAAGTGGCAGCACATGCCTGTAGTCGCAGTGAATCAGGAGGCTGAGGCAGGAGAACCAACTGAACCAAGTGTTTGAGGTTGCTGTGAGCTATTATGATGCCACAGCACTCTTGCCCAAGCAACAGTGCAAGACTCGGTCCCAAAAATATCAGCACTCTGAGCCAGTGCAGAACACAGCTGATTGCTCACATCTGTAATCCTAACACTCTAGAAAACCAAGGCAGGAGGATTGCTTGAGTTCAGGAGTTTGAGAGGAGGGGAGAGTAAGATGTTGGTTTTCCTACCTACAGCCCAAGACTACGCTCATGCAAATGTGCTGAGTCAAATGCCAGTAAGTACAAACTTCCAAAACACTTATTTTTTTCCAAATGGCATCTCAGTTTCACCCAACCAAATCTTTTAATAAATAATTGATAACCAGAATTAATTTATCAACACTCAATTACCATCTGAATTTAATTCTATTTTTTTGTTATCCTGTTTTAAATGTTAATAGATTTGTGATACAGTTTATTATCTGGCAAAAATTGTCCTCTCTCTTTAACCTCTAGAATTTTTCCATGTTTATTTCTCCAAATAAGGTATTATGTCACTTTGTCAAGATTAAAACAAAGTTGGTAATTTTTTTTTTGGGAATACTTGCTTATCTAAACTAATTTAGGGAGAACTGGCATGTTTACAATATTCATTCCCCCTACTCAAGAACAAAATATATTTTGTGTAGTTTATTTTTTTATTTTTTTTATTTGTTTGTTTGTTTTTGCTATGGGAAATAGAGGAATAATTTTTCCTACTTATAACAAACTATTATCATGTTCTCCCTTGAAAAGACTTAAAGTTTTTTGATATATGTCCTGTATCTTCCTTTTTAAATTATTTCTAAATAATCATATTTGTAGCTTTGTTAAATGTTTCATCCCATTATATTTACTTTCTTTTTTTTTTTTTGTAGAGACAGAGTCTTACTTTATCACCCTCGGTAGAGTGCTGTGGCGTCACACAGCTCACAGTAACCTCCAACTGCTGGGCTTAGGTGATTCTCTTGCCTCAGCCTCCCGAGCAGCTGGGACTACAGGCGCCTGCCACAACGCCAGGCTATTTTTTTGTTGCAGTTCGGTCAGGGCCGGGTTTGAACCCACCACCCTCGGTATATGGGGCTGGTGCCCTACTGGCTGAGCCACAGGTGCCGCCTGGGATGTTCTTAACACACACAAAAATGTTAAATGTTAATGCCTGAGGTGATAGATAACCCCAGTACTCTGATTTGATTAATTCACACTGTGTGCCTCTATCAAAACATCATATATAAAAATAAGACATTAAAAAGGAAAATAGTATATATACATGCACAGGAAAAAACCAAATATGAGGGCATAATAAACATTTTTCTCAATATATGGTATAAGATGACTTACACTGAGAACACTTCTGGAAAAAGAATTTTGAAAGAAATGAGAAACCAGGGTGGTGCCTGTGGCTCAGTGGGTAAGGCACGGGACCCATATACCGAGGGTAGCGGGTTTAAAGCCAGCCCCAGGTTGGTGCCTGTGGCTCAGCGAGTAGGGCGCTGGCCCCATATACCAAAGGTGGCGGGTTCAAATGCGGCCTCAGCTGAACTGCAAAACAGAAAAATAACCGGGCCTGCGTTGTGGCGGGCGCCTGTAGTCCCAGCTAGTTGGGAGGCTGAGGCGAAGAGTCACCTACGCCCAGGAATTGGAGGTTGCTGCGAGCTGTGTGATGCCACGGCACTCTACCGAGGGCGATAAAGTGAGACTCTGTCTCTACAAAAAAAACAAACAAAAAACCCCCAAACAAACAAAAAACAACCCAGCCCCAGCCAAACTGCTACAAAAAAAATAAAAATAAAAAATAAAATAGCTGAGTGTTGTGGTGGGTGCCTGTAGTCCCAGCTACTCGGGAGGCTGAGGCAAGAGAATTGTCTAAGCCCCGGGAGTTGGAGGTTGCTGTGAGCTGTGATGCCACGGCACTCTACCAAGGGTGATAGAGTGAGACTCTTGTCTCTTAAAAAAAAAAAGGGAAACCAGTGCCTGTAGTCCCAGCTACTTGGGAGGTGGAGACAAGAAGATAGTTAGAGCCCAGGAGTTTAAGGTTGCTGTGAGCTGTGATGTCACTGCACTCTACTGAGGATGACAAAGTGAGACTCTGTCTCAAAAAAAAAAAAAAAGAAAGAAAAAGAAAAACCTAGCTGAATGTTTAAAACAAACATGTCTAAGGTGTAAAGATACAGGCAAACTGAAAGTAAAGGAAGGTAAAAAGATATATTGATGAATCAACAGCCAAAAAGTGGGCATGGCCATATTAATATTGTTCCAAAGGGACTTTATGACTCTATCATTAAGGATGAGGAGAGAACATTTGATAATGACAAAACATCTATCGAGAAGATATAACAGCTCTAAACATGTACACAGTTAACAGAGTTTCTACTGACAGAGCAAAACCTGATGGAATTATGGGGAGAAATGTACACATTACCATTCTGGGAGGGGATTTGCCATACTTCTAGATTTTGATAGGATATAGAGACAAAAAATGTTATCTCTGTGGGAGATCTGAAATCACAATCAGATTTCCAAGCTTTTTGCATCTGGAAATGTAGTTTCCAGCCTTCTGCCCCCTGTGATATGGGGAAGAACATAACAGGAATGGATATGGATGCTACAAACCAGTAAATAACATGTGGTATTCAGAGTGTATATTATTATGCATATGTAAACATTATTCACAGCTGAATCACAAAGTATATTTTCCTTTCCTGCACTACTTTTTTTGAATTGATAATTGTATGATTTTCTATGTACTGCAAAGTCATGAAATTCAATAACTCAACTTAAAATTTTGCTAACTCTCTAAAACTCCTCTCAATACCGTCAGAAAAATCTATCATTTCATCATCTTGAAGATCTTTCTCCTGAGCTGGTTAGCTTCTCTAGACAGGGCTTTTCCAGTCTCCTGTCTGGAGGGAAAGGAACTAGGGACCTGGGGATGGACTTGGAGGTCTCGCCATTTGGTAAACGAGCCCAACTTCCCTTGCTGCCTCTAATTATATGTGAAGGAAGTTGAAATTTTCTTTCTTTCTTTTTTTTTTTTTTGGAGACAGAGCCTCAAGCTGTCACCCTGGATAGAGTGCTGTGGCATCACAGCTCACAGCAACCTCCAATTCCTGGGCTCAAGTGAGTCTCCTGCCTCCGCCTCCCAAGTAGCTGGGACTTTAGGCGCCCGGCCATTTTTTGGTTGCAGCCGTCATTGTTGTTTGGCGGGCCCGGGCTGGATTCGAACCCACCAGCTCAGGTGTATGTGGCTGGCGCCTTAGCCTGTTGAGCCACAGGCGCCGAGCCTGAAATTTTCATAAAAGAATTTTACCAAAGAGTGAAGAAGAACAGCAACAAAAAACCAAAAAAAAAAAACAAAAAAACAAAAAACAAAAAAACAAAACAACAACAACAAAAAACCAAAAGAAAATGGAGGCTGGGTATAGTTGCTCACTCCCATAATCCTAGCTAGCACTCTAGGAGGCCAAGGCAGCAGGATCCCTCGAGCTCAGGAGTTTAAGACTAGCTTGAGGTTCGGAGCCTGTGGTTCAAGCAGCTAAGGCACCAGCCACATACACCTGAGCTGGCAGGTTCAAATCCAGCCTGGGCCTGCCAAACAAAAATGACAGCTGCAACCAAAAAATAGCTGGGCGTTGTGGTGGGTGCCTGTAGTCCCAGCTACTTGGGAGGCTGAAGCAAGAGAATCGTTTAAGCCCAGGAGTTGGAGGTTGCTGTGAGCTGTGATGCTACAGCTCTCTACCCAGAGTGACAGCTTGAGGCTCTGTCTCAAAAAAAAAAAAAAAGAAGAAGAAGAAGACTAGCTTGAGCAAAGGGAAACTCCATCTCTACTAAAAATAGAAAAAATTAGTTGGCTGTTGCAAGTGTCTGTAGTCCCAGCTATCTGGGAGGCTGAAGCAGGAGGATCACTCAAACCCAGTAGTTTGAGGTTGCTGTCAGCTAGGCTGATGCCATGGCACTCTAACTTGGGGCAAAAGAGTGAGACTCTGTCTCAAAAAAAAAAAAAAAAGTAGGGGAAAATGCATTCCATATTCTATAAATACAGGCAGGCCATGAGGGTCAGGCTTCTGAGCCCACCAGAGCTGACCCACTTTTATGCACCATGGGTTCTTTCCTGTTTCAAAGCCTCCTTCCTAGGATTTCCATATCCCAGATCAGAGTTCATGGATAAAGCTGATCTGTAACCCAACTCTGGTTGGCTGCAGCTTCTTGGTGCAAGTGCAATGCTTAGGATTCTTTTCTTTTAGTCTTTTATTATGCATTTTAAAGCAAATACAAATGTGGAGAGAATGATATAGTGACTTTTCCATGTACCAGTATCCAGATTCAACAATTGACTGTTCTCATTTTATCTACATCCTTATTGTTCTCCCTCAAATTTTATTTTCTATAAATACTTCAGTGTGCATTTCTAAATAAGAGTAGTTTTAAAAGGCACAATAATTATAACTACAAATTAGTCTAATTTTTAATGTCATCAAGGAGCAAATCATTATTCACATTTTCTATTTTGTTTCAGATGTGTCTTTTTACAGATAATCTGTTTCAATCAGCATCCAGACAAATCCACATGTTGTGTTCATTTGATCTATCTTTAAGGATTTTTAAATCTGGCATTGTTCACCTTACTCTGTGTGTGTGTGTGAAAACTAGAGCATCTGTTCATGTAATTTCCCACTTTTTGGACTTATTTACCATATTTTTCTATCCTTTGCACTTCCTTTAATCTGGCAATTAGATTTAGAAGCCCAACAAGATTGAGGTATGAATTTGAATTCAGATTTTTGTTTGGGAGTGGACAGAGTCTTGCTCTGTCACCCAGGCTGGAGTGCCGTGGTGTCATCATAGCTAATTGCAAACTCAAACTCCTGGCCTCAAGTGATCGTCCTGCCTCAGCCTCCCAAGTAGCTGGGACTACAGACATGCACCTGATTCTTGCTCTTGCTCAGGCTAGTCTGGAACTCCTCCTGCCTCCCAGGGTGCTAGGATTACAGGTGTGAGCCACAGAGTGCAGCCCCAGATTTTTCTTTCTTTTTTTTTGTTTTTCTTGAGACAGTCTCACTCTGTTGCCCAGGCTAGAGTGTCATGGCATCATAGCTCACACCAACCTCAAACTCCTGAGTTCAAGCAATCCTCTTGCTTCAGCCTCCTGAGTAGCTGGGACTCTAGGCGCCCACCACAATGCCCACCTAGTTTTTTTATATTTTTAGTAGAGATAGGGTCTTGCTCATGCTCAGGCTGGTCTTGAACTCTTGAGCTGAGATAATCTACCTACCTCGGCCTCCTGGATTTTTCTTTTTTTTTTTTTGAGACAAAGTCTCACTATGTTGCCCTCGGTAGAGTGCCATGGTGTCTCAGCTCATAGCAATCGCAAACTCTTGGGCTTAAGCGATTTTCTTGCCTCAGCCTCCCAAGGAGCTGGGACTACAGGCGCCCACCACAATGCCTGGCTATTTATTTATTTATTTATTTATTTATTGCAGTTTTTGGCCAGGGCTGGGTTTGAACCCACCACCTCTGGTATATGGGCCAGCGCCCTACTCCTTTGAGCCACAGGCACTGCACAATGCCCGGCTATCTTTTTATTGCAGTTGTCATTGTTGTTTAGCTGGTCTGGGCCAGGTTTGAACCTGCCACTCTCAGTGCATATGGCTGCTGCTGTAACCACTGTGCTATGGGCACCGAGCCAGCCTCCTGGATTTTTAAAAATTGAATTTCATGAGTAGTGCTGGGTACTTCCTCTGGTATCACTCCAGGAGGCATTTACTGTCTGGGTGCCTTTCTTGTGTGGTGGAGGCCTTCTGACTATAAGGACAACCTTTGGACAAGGCAGCAAAGGAGGCATGCCTTTTTTCTTGGATATCTTCCCAAAAATCCTTCAGGAGCCCAGTGAATCTCCTGACTCCTTGGCCTTTCCTAGGGGTTCATAGAACTCAAAGTTTAGAAGTCTGAGGGCTATGTCAATGTTCTGAACTCAGTAGAATACTTCAGGAAAATTAGCTAACTCCTCTGGGTCCTGGTAGTTCCATTTTATATTAACTAAGTCACTAATTAATTATTTCAATAAATACTTAAGCATAACACTATGGTTAGACTGGAGTGAGGAGGCCCATGTTGGAAAACTAGATTTGCCACTTAACAGCCTTATAACGTTTTGACTAAGTTACTGGATCTCTCTGCACTTCAGTTTCCACATCTAAAAAATGAACATAATGCTGACAAGCCCCTGGACAAGGATGCCTTGGGAGCAAACGAGTTAGGGGGGTAAAATGCTCAGGGCAGCTCCTGACTTCCACTGGGTGCTTACAATAGGTTATTTGTTTTCATTGTTGTGAAATGCCAGCTACGGAGCTGGGTGCAGAGGCGATTTGGTGAACACGCCCCAGTGCCCACTGTCTGGGAGCACATGGACGTTATGGTATGACCAGGGCTGTGCAGGAGGTGGTCTGGGGAGACAGGAGAGCACCAAAGGGACTCCACCCTGATCGGGACACCAAGAATCTCTGACCAGAGGGAAATGTGCCTCACCTGAGACTGGTGGTGGTGGCGAGGTGGGAAAGGCTGGCAGGGAGGTTGGGCTGGGAAGGGTGAAGGCATTTCCAGCAGAGAGAGCAGCACCTACAGAGACGTGGGTATTGTGGCGTCTACCAGCCATGAGTGTGCTTTTGGTCTAGTCAGGCTTGGAGCATGAGGAAGGGAGCTAGGAAGTTCGTGGGCCGTTGTTAGAGGTTAAGCCAGAGAGGAGGGCGGATACTATTGGTGTGCTGTGATCGTGTGTGTGTGTGTGTGTGTGTGTGTGTGTGTGTGTTCTGCAGGTGGTGAGGTGAGAAGCAGGTTTAATCTGTTTCAGAACAGCTCCTCTGATGACTGTGTGAGCAGTCAATGGAAGGTAAGTCTGGGGCCTGCACACCCTACCAGGTGCCATAGTGCAGAAAATGGGCCTGACCAGGCTGACGGAGAGATGTAGGTGGATCCAGGAGATGTTAAACAGGTAGAATCTGCTAAGTTAGATTGTGGGAGTAAGTGGAGGAGGTATAGTGGGTTGAATGGCATCCCCTTCATATTCATGCCTACTCACAACACCTGCATGTGACCTTATTTGGAAATAGGGTCTTTGCTAATATAATTAAAGATGAGATCATGCTGGATTACGGGGGCCTAAATTCAATGAGAATCTTCTTAGAAGAGAAAAAGACTATACAAAGACGGACAAGTTAGGTAACTATACGTCAAGGAACTCCCAGCACTGGATGCTGGAAAAGGCAAGGAAGGATTCTCCTCTGGAACCTTTGGTAGGAGCACAGCCCAGCTGACACTTTGATCTCAGACTTTTGGCCTTCTGAACTAAGAGGGAATATGTTTCTGTTGTCTTAAGCCACCGGGTTTGTGGTAGTTGTTTATAGTAGCCCTAAGAAGCTAATAGGGGTCAAGGGTGATACTCAGGTTTCTGGCATATGGGACCAGGGTTGGATGTGGTGGCTGGGTGGGGATCGAGTGTGGCAGGCAGATGTTGAGATTTGGTTCAAGTCTGGATATATTGCCTTTTTTTTTTTTTGCAGTTTTGGCAGGGGGCCAGGCTTGAACGTGTCACCCCTGGTATATGGGGCCAGCACCCTACTCCTTGAGCCACAGGCGCCACCCTGGATATATTGCTTTTGAAAAGTCTGTGTGGCAAGCAAGCAAAAAGGGCCAGTGGCAGCTGTTTCATGGGTCGAGTTGACTGATTTGGATTAAATAGAACTGGGGAGTGAGGTGGGGAGAATATGTATGGAGATAGGGGAGAGGGGCAAGAAGAGACTCACCAAGGAGACCAGCATCTTGGGAGAGGTAGAGGAGGGCAGTTCATGGAGACTTCTGAGGAGGAGCAGCTCAGGAGGCAGGAGAGGACCTGTCCACAGCTCAGGAGCATGCAGGACCACAAAGATCTAGAAAATAGGATGTTTCAAGGAGACGAAAGGGGAAAGAAAGCTACAAAGAGGTAGCTTTCTTAAATAAAAAGACAGGGGGCGGCGCCTGTGGCTCAAGGAGTAGGGCACCCGCCCCACATACCGGAGGTGGTGGGTTCAAACCGGCTCGGCCCAAAACTGCAACAAACAAACAAAAGACAGGGAAGTGCTCATTGAGTTTGGAAATAAGAGGGTCATTTCACGGTGATTTCGGGAAGAACAGCTTTGGTGGAGTGAAGAAAACATGGGAGTCCCATTAGAAAATTGGAGATCCGGTTTTCAGGGTCTCTTCATAACAGGAAATCTTGGTATTCCTAGAAGTTCTAGACTCTTGAGACTGGACTTATTAAGGCTTGGTGTATGTACTATAACGCTCAGCTGGTGGGAGTGAAGTCATTTCTACTCTGGCTAGACCCTGAGTCTTCAGGACTTCAAGTCTGATTATCCGTGTCGGCTGTCTGGGGACAAGGCCAGCAGTTACCTGCCTTTCTTTTTCGGAGCCTCAAGCTGTCAGCCTGGATAGAGCGCTGTGGCATCACAGCTCACAGCAACCTCCATTCCTGTGCTCAAGCGAGTCTCTTGCCTTCGCCTCCCAAGTAGCTGGGACTACAGGCGCCCTCCACAACGCCCGGCCATTTTTTGGTTGCAGCCGTCACTGTTGTTTTGGCGGGCCCGGGCTGGATTCGAACCCGCTGAGCCACAGGCGCCGAGCCACCTGCCTTACTTGAAGCCATCATCTTTTTCTCTATTCAAAGACTCCAACAACTTTGTACATTAGCTGAGGTCTCAGAAGTCCTGGCCTAGGGAGTGAAAGATAGCAGTGGGATTACTAGGACTACTAGCTACATTCACTGATGGGGTCTGGGATCCCTGGAAGGCCAGGATGCCATTATAAAACTATCATCCTGTGCTACAAATATCCCGGGAGGACCAGATTTCAAATACCTAAGAAAAACCAGATTGCAAGCGACGGGCGCAGCTCTGTACCAGACAGAGGTAATGGCGCCATCTATGGGCCACTGCAAGAGAGAGCACAGACATGATTGCAATAACGCGGGGAGGGGCGGTGGCCGGGCTTGGGGAATCGGAATGCCCGCCCTTCCTGTCATTTAATAAGTAAACGCTGCAGTGTTCTCCACGTGATCTTTGTTTAAGGACCAGGTATTCAACAGCAACACAAAAGAAAGACAGACCAGTATGTGGGTATGGGTGTGAATTAGGCAGGGGAAAAATCAAGCTTGTGTGTGTCCGTGTCCTATAAAAGCAATCCTAAAGGGAACTTTTAAAAGATCTTTTCCCAAAATATGACCAAAGGGGTGAATGGGAATGAGGTGTATGCTTGTATGAGGAGAGGCAGTGGATCACAGCTTGGGGACAGGTTTAGGGCTAGAAGTAATCAAAACGCAGCCTGGGAAGTCCACTCTGTGTGTGTCAATTATTTAATAATACCCTACATTCACTTACCAAGTGCCAGGCATTCTCACTGGCACTCTAAAGCATGTATTAATTCACTAGCCTTCACAACAATCTTTGAGGTAGACGTTTTCTTAGCCTCCATTTTATATGTGAGGCCATTGAGGCACAGAGAGGTTGGGTAACTTTCCCAAGGCCACACAGTGCAGAGAAGCCAAGAGTCCAACTCAGGTAGTCTGCCTCCAGAGCCCAGCTCTTAGCCACTGCACTGCCCTGCTTATCTGATATCTGCCACCGATATCTGCTTCATCTTCTCAAATGTATTACATATTTTCCTATCGTTTAAAATGGAAGGTGAGGAACATAAAATAAGCATCTATTGATTTTTTTTTTTCTCTTTTGCCCTGGGTAGAGTGCCGTGGCATCATCATAGCTCACAGCGACCTCAAACTCCTGGGTTCAAACAATCCTCCCACCTCAGCCTCCCCAGTGCCTGAGAGTACAGGTACACGCCATGACAGCCGGCTAGTTTTTCCATTTTTAGTAGAGATGGGGTCACACTCTTTCTCTGGCTGGGCTCAAACTCCTGAGCTCAAGGGATCCTTCCACTTTGGTTTCCTAGGATTGTAGGCGTGAGCCACTGTGCCCGGCCTTATTGATGGTTTCGATTAAAGTGTTGATTGCTCGTGATGGTTCAGGGCTGGGTTCTGGGGCTGCTGAGAGATGCCCCTCGTTGCCAGGTTATTCTGGGGTTCTTGAGTGTCGCCACCAGGGCGCCTCCAGGAGCCGTACAAAAGAACCAGGCAGGGCACAGATTGGAGTGCTAGCTTGCAAGAGGTGGGCTAACCAGAGGTGCAGAAGCGCCCTGAGCCCCATCCGCAATGGCTATTTATTAAGGTTATACCCAACAGGTGTGGAGAGTTAAAGTAATGACATATGAGGGCTGCATGCCTAAGGATTGCCATGTACTCTTTCCTCACGTGTTCTTTCTTCACAACCCCCAAGAAGGAGAACCAAGCATCAATGTTCAACACCTGCTTACACCTGCTTAAGAGTGTTTAACACCTATTTAACACCTGCTTAAGAGTGACTGATCTTATCTCATTCCAGAACCCTGAGTTACTTGGGGGATTGCCCTCAAGTCACAAAACATCTCTAGGCTTGCCAGGAGACTGTCCTGTTCTCAGCGTTTCCTTTTAATGTGATAAGAATCAGTAACTGTCCTTGCAAGCATGGTGTCCATTCCTCTACACTTGAGTCTACTTTACTCCATGGAAAGGAAAAAACTATGGAAACTTTTTTTTTTTTTTTTTTTGCAGTTTTTGGCTGGGGCTGGGTTTGAACCCACCACCTCCAGCATATGGGGCCGGGGCCCTACTCCTTTGAGCCACAGGCACCACCCAAACTATGGAAGCATTTTAAGCAGGGGAGTGACATGGGCTGACTTAGGAAGCCGATTTAGATTTTCTTCAAGGGTAATGGACATGACTGTGAAGCCAGAGCCCCTGTAGGTGTGGTCTCCTGGCCTGGACCCTGAGCCTGGTTTTGGGGAGGTACTGCAAGGGCAGAGGACAGGAGCACAGAAGACCAAAGTGAATGGGGGCAGGTATCTTCTCTCCTGCTGTCTCTCCCCCGTATCCTCTGAGGTGACTGTGTCCTGCCACAGTGCCTCACAAGATGGTGTTCTCTGTCTTGCCTAGCCACTGGCCTTTGCTCCTGGTCCATCCTGCTTCACTGGAAGGGATTTGGTATGTGGTGGGTGCGCTTTGGGGGCTCCATAACATCTTGCCCAATGGAAGTGCCATGGGCCATCTGTGGCATCTGCCTGCAGGGGCTCCTGTTAGGATGGGCTATGCCCCCCCACAGCCAGAGGGCTGAATGTGATGACTCAGGGGTTCTTTCTGGCATGTTCATCTTTCTTCTCCTTTGTCATTTAGTTGAATACACCATGAAGCAGGAACAGTGAGGCCTCTGAAGGGGAGGGGGTATTGATTTCACAGAAAGATTTGATATGGGGATAGCAGAGAGTATGGGAGAAGAGGGATTATAGCTGTGTCCTAAAAAGGAAAGTCACCAGGACTGGATTAGGCCTGTGAGGAGACAGAGGAGGGCCAAGAGGAGCAAGACGAACAGCATGGTGAGAAGCTCCAGCAGGCTCTGCGGGAAGTTTCTGCAAGAGCCCTTTTACCTACTGTCTGTCCCTAGCCTCCATCCTTTGCTAGACCATGAAAATGCACCTCCTGGACCTCCCACTGCA
Organism: Perodicticus potto; assembly: GCA_963574655.1. Lineage (NCBI taxonomy): Eukaryota > Metazoa > Chordata > Mammalia > Primates > Lorisidae > Perodicticus > Perodicticus potto. Next base: position 27,820 of record CAUYRH010046793.1, read on the forward strand.
GGGAGTGTGATGGATGAGGTTTCCAGTTGCTGTGCTCTAAGATCTGTATGGCCGTGGTGCTGAGGCCACGTGTCCCAGCCAATAGTAGAGCATAGTGGGGACACTAAGGCAGGATGCTAAAGGAGTACCTGGAAGATGTGGGGCTCTCTGATGGGCGACTTTGGCTCTAGGACTTCCCATTGACTTTGCTGATCTCTCACCTGCATGTGATGGACACCTCCTCCCAATCTCTACTCTCTCCTCCACTTGGTTCAGACTCGCCCCGTGGTCTGACAGCTCTCCCAGCCCCCTCACAGGTGTCTTCCCTAATAAATCTATTGCATGTTTGTTTATTTACTTATTTTTTGAAACAGAGTCTCAGTCTGTCAACCTAGGTAGAGTGCCATGGTGTCATAGCTCACAGCAACCTTAAACTCCTGGGCTCAATAGATTCTCTTGCCTCTGCCTCCTGAATATCTGGGACTATACAGGTGCCCGCCACAGCGCTTGGCTAATTTTTCTGTTTTTAGTAGAGACAGGGTTTTGGTGTTGCTCAGGCTGGTCTCCAACTCCTGAGCTCAAGGGATCCACCCACCCTGGCCTCCCAGAATTCTAGGATTATAGGTGTGAACCACCATGCCTGTCCTATTGCATGTTTAATTCTGCTTTGGCAGCTGCTCCTTGTAGGATCTGATATAATACACATGGCTTGTTTAAGAACAAAAGCTTCTTTTTATTTATTTGTTTGCTTTTTTTTTTGAGTCAGAGTCTCACTATATTGCCTTTGGTAGAGTGCCATGGCGTCACAGCTCACAGCAACCTCAAACTCTTGGGCTTAAGCTATTCTCTTGCCTCAGCCTCTCAAGTAGCTTGGACTACAGGCACTCGCCACAACGCCCAGCTATTTTTTTTTATTCTAGTTGTCATTGTTGTTTAGCTGACCTGGGCCAGGTTTGAATCCACCAGCCCCGGTGTATGTGGCTGGCGCTGTAACCACTGAGTTATGGCACCGAGCCTACTATATTTTTTGTCACCCAGACTGGGGTGCAGTGGCATGATCATAGCTCACAGCAGCCTCAAACTCCTGGGCTCAAGTGATCTTCCCACCTCAGCCTCCCCAGTCACTGAGACTGCAGGTGTGAGATCCATTTTGGACTCTTCCTTCTCCGGGGGTGGAGGGGGACAGTTCCGATGCCCCACCTTTCCTGGGCTGCTGACAGTGAGGGTGACCAGGAACATGGGGCATCTCCAAGAGCTTAGCTTCCTGGAGCAGAGCGCTACCCTCCTTCCTCTCCAGCACCAGGACCTGTTTTCACCAGTGAGGCAGCTTGCATGTGCTTCAGGCCACCACGGACGGCGCTGTTGTCCAACTGCGCTCACTGCACTCACCCTCCTTCACGTCTTTGACTTCGGCTATTCTCTCAAACTGCCTCATTTTGGGTGATGGGTAAATAAGGGGCAGGGAGGAGCTTCCTTGTACCTGTGGCTCCTTCCCCAGTCCCTCCTTCCTCACTATCATCTCCCTTTTGGCAGCCCCCCAAGTACCCCTACACGGGCTATGCAACCTTGATTCTACGAAAGTAGAAAACTGTTCTCTACTTTCTCTATACAAGTTCTTTAAGGAAAAAGAGATGGCCAGGAAACCTTCCGTAGTTTCCTTTATTGACTTATTTTAACTTTTTAAACATTTGCTGAATATTTATTGTGATAGATACTGCTAGTCATTTTTATGGATTTCCACAGTTAAGCTTTACAACTCTGTGAGGTGGGTACAATTGATTATTGAGCTTGTTGAGATGACTGACCCTGATGTTAAAAAGCTTGGAACAGTGGCACCAAGAAAGCTTTCTGACTTCAGGGCTCTTTATTCATTCAATGGATATTTACATCAGTGCCTGACATTGTTCTGGGCAAATGGCTGTAACAGAGCCCCAAACAGGTAAAGATTCCTGATCTCAGTAGCTTATTATTCCTGATCTCAGGGGCTTATTATGTCATTGTTAGGAACATCATTGATTTCAGAGTCAGGCCTGTTTGAACCCTTGCTCTCTCATGTTCTATCTGCTACCCTGGGTGAACCACTGTGGCTCTCGTTCCCAGGTTCTCCACCTGCTCTATGGGGGCTAAGCAGGTCCAGCTCAGATTGTTTTGGATGGGATGAGGCCATGTAGTAATGTTCAGTATGTAGACGCAAAGCAGGACACGCCCTAAATCAGCGGTTCTCAACCTGTAGGTCGTGACCCACAGGAACTGTATTGAAGGGCTGCGGCATTAGGAAGGTTGAGAACCACTGTCCTAAATAGCACATAGAACTGAAAGTTGACTTTTAATGACAAAGTAGAGCTGGAGCCAGGGCCCATGTCAGACTTGTGCTCTGGGAGTAGTGATGGGAGCTCCAGCCACACTGGGCTGGGCGGGCTGCATGGACCACGGCAGCCACTGCTGCTCGCTGGTGGTCTGGGGGACATCTCCACATGAGTACCACTTCTTTCACTTTCACCCAAAGGCTTCCTTGGAAATTCTGATAGCACCTTGGAAGGGTCTTCACCTTCTAGCTTAGCTAAGAGGTATTAAGATGCCTTGACAATATTGACTTTATTCCTTTTGATGAATTTGATTACAAATGTGCTTTGGTATAGTTTTCTTCTTATTTCTTGTGTTTGGGGTTTGTTGAACTTTTTGGATCTGTGTGTTTGTACTATTCTTCAAGTTTGGAAAGTTCTCAGCCATTTTTTTTCAGAATTGTTTCTGACCAGGCACGGTGGCTCACGCCTGTAATCCTAGCATTCCGTGAGGCTGAGGCGGGTGAATCGCTTGAGCTCAGGAGTTTAAGACAAACCTGAGCAAAACCAAGATGCCATCTCTACTAAAAATAGAAAAACTGAGGCAAGAGGATTGCTTGAGCCCAAGAGTTGGAGGTTGTTGTGAGGTATGATGCCATATCACTTTGTCTCAAAAAAAAATTTTTTTTCTGCCCTCCTCCCCTGAGAAAACTCTAACTGGCTGCTCACCTACCCACTTTTCATTTCTTTCTTGTTACTGATACATAATAGTTGTATGTGTTCATGGGATACATGTGGTATTTTGGGTTGTTTTGTTTTTGTTTTTGTTTTGAGACAGAGTCTCACTATGTTGCCCTTGGTAGAGTGCCGGGGCATCACAGCTCACAGCAACTTCAAACTCTTTGGCTCAAGTGATTCTCTTACCTCAGCCTCCCAAGTATCTGTGACTACAGGTGCCTGCCACAATTCCTGGCTATTTTGTTGTTGTTGCAGTTGTCATTGTTGTTTAGCTGTCCCCTGGGCCAGGTTTGAACCCGCCAGCCCCAGTGTATGTGGTCAGCACCCTAACCACTGAACTATGGGAGCCAAAATACATGTGGTATTTTTATACATGCATATAGCATATAATGATCACATCAGGGTGGAATATCCTCTACTTCAAACCTTTACCATTCTTTGTGCTGGGAACATTCCCAATCTTTTCTTGTAGCTATTTTGAAATATACAATAAATTATTGTTAACTATATGTGCCCTTATTGTGCTATCAAACACTAGAACTTATCCTTCTATCTGTGTTATTTTGCCCATTAACCAATCTCTTTTCATGTCCCTCTCCCCAATAACTTTCCCAACCACTGGTAACACCATTCTACTCTCTCTACCTTCACAAGATCAGTATTTTTAGCTTCCACATATATGTGAGAATACGTGACATTTGTTTTTCTGAGTCCATCTTGTTTCACGTAACATGATGTCCGTCAATTTCATTCACGTTCTGTTTACGTTCATGTCAGGATCTCATTTTTTATGGCAGAATAATATTCCATTGTGTATGTATACCACATTGCTTTCATCCATTCATCCATCAGTGGGCACTTAGGTTTATTTCATATCTTGGCTTTTGTGAATAGTGTGGTAATAAACATGGGAGTGCAAATATCTCTTTGGTGTACTGATTTCTTTACTTCCATGTATACACCCAGCAATAGAGTATATTGGTAGGCTTGATCATATTGGTAGTTCTATTTTTAGTTTTTTGAGAAATCTCCATGTTTTCTAAAGTGGTTGTATTAATTTACATTCCCACCAACAGTGTATGAGCATTCCCCTTTCTCTGCTTCCTTGCCAGTGTTTGTTATTTTTTCTTTCTAAATGGGGTGAGATGGTCTCTCATTGCAGTTTTGCTTTGCATTTCCCTAATGATTAGTGATGCTCAACATTTTTTTCACATACTTGTTGGCCATTTGTATGTCCTCTTCTGAGCATTCCCTATTACCTCTTTTGACCATTTAAAACTCAGATTATCTGCTTTGTTTTTGCTTTGTTGTTTTTGCTATTGCATTCCTTATGTATTCTGGTTATTTAATCCCTTATCAGATGGATAGTTTGTAGATACTTCTCCCATTCTGTAGGTTCTCTCTTTACTTTATTGTTTCCTTTGCTGTGCAGAAACTTCCTAGCTTGATGGAATCTCATTTGTCTATTTTTGCTTTTGTTGCCTAGGCTTTTGAGGGCTTACCCCACAAATTTTTGCCCAGACCAATGTCCTAAAGCATTGGTATTTTTTGTTGTTGTCGAGAGAGAGTCTCAAGCTGTCGACCTGGGTAGAGTGCTGTGTCATCACAGCTCACAGCAACCTCAAACTCTTGGGCTTAAGCGATTCTCTTGTCTCAGCCTCCCAAGTAGCTGGGACTACAGGTGCCCACCACAATGCCCGGCTATTTATTTTTTTCTTTTGGTTGTTGTTATCATTGTTGTTTGGCAGGCCTGGGCTGGATTCGAACCTCCTAGCCGCTGAGCTACAGGTGCTGAGCCAAGCATTGGTAGCTTTATAGTTTCAGGTTTTACATTTAAGTCTTCAAGGTTTTTGTATATGATGAGAGAGAAGGGTCTGACTTCATTCTTCTGCATATGGACACCCAGTTTCCTCAGTCCTATTCATTGAAGAGATTGTCCTTCCTCCATTGTATGTTCTTGGTGCCTTTGTTGAAAATGAGTTGGCCATAAATGCATGGATTTAATTTTGGGTTCTCTATTCTCTTTATCTATATGCCTGCTTTTTTTTGCCAGTTCTATGCTGCTTTACTCACTTTGGATTCGTGGTATATTTTGAAGTCAAGGTGGTGTGAGACCTTACGCTTTGTTCTTTTTGTTCAAGGTTGATTTGGCTATTCAGAGTCTTTTATGGTTCCATATAAATTTTAGAACTGCTTTTTCTATTTTTGTGAAGAAGGTCATGTCTATATTGATACCCATTGCATTGAACCTGTAGATTGCTTTGGGCAGTATGGAAATTTTAATAATATAAATTTTTTCAGCCCTTGAACATAGAATTTCCCCCCAGTTTTTGGTGTGTCCTTTTCAATTTCTTTTATCTGTGTTTTGTTTTGTAGTTTTCTTTGGAGAGAGCTTTTACTTTTTGTTTAAATTGATTCCTAGGTTTGTTTTGTTTTGTTTTTTGGTAGCTATTGTAAATAAGATTGCTTTTTTTTTTTTTTTTAAGAGAAAGAGTCTTACTTTGTCGCCCTTGGTAGAGTGCTGTGGCATCACAGCTCACAGCAACCTCCGGCTCTTGGGCTTAAGTGATTCTCTTGCCTCAATCTCCCAAGTAGCTGGGACCACAGGCACCTGCCACAGGTCATTTTTTTGTTGCAGTTTGGCTGGGGCGGGCCTGAACCCGCTGCCCTCGGTATATGGGGTCGGCACCCTACTCACTGAGCCACAGGCACTGCCCAAGATTGCTTTCTTGATTTCTTTTTCAGATTGTTTACTGCTGGCATATGTAAATGCTAGTAATTTTTATATGTTGGTTTTGTATCCTGAAACTTATTCGATTTGTCAGTTCTAACAGTTTTTTGGGAGGAGGAGTGGTTAAAGTTTTCTAAATATAAGATCATGTTGTCTGTGAACAATGCTAATTTGACTTCTTCCTTTCCAATTTAGACGCCCTTTATTTCTTTCTCCATCCTAATTGCTCTGGTTAGAACTTCCAGTTATATTGAATAAAGTAGTGAAAGTGGCTTCCTTGTGTTCCAAATCTTAAAGAAAGTCTTTCAATTTTTCCCCATTCAGTATGATATTAGCAGTGAGTTTGTTATATATGGCATTTATTATTTTGAAGTATATACTCAGTTTATCAGAGTTTATCCTGAAGGGATGTTGAATTTTATTCAATGTTTTCCAGAATCTATTGAAATGACATATGGTTTTTATGCTTGGTTCTGTTAATGTAATGTATCACATTTGTTGATTTACACCATCTTTGCACCCCTGAGATGAATTGTACTTTATTGTGGTGAATATATATATATTTATATTTATACATATATATATATATTTTGGAGACAGAGTCTCACTTTGTCACCCTTGGTAGAGTGCCGTGGTGTCATAGCTCACAGAAACCTCAAACTCTTGGGCTCAAGTGATCCTCTTGCCTCAGGCTCCCAAGTAGCTGGAACTACAGGCACCTGCCACAAAGCCTGGCTATTTTTAGAGATGAGCTCTCACTCTGGCTCAGTCTGGTCTGGAATCTGTGAGCTCAGGCAATCTACCTACCTCAGCCTCCTAGAGTGCTAGGATTATAGGTATGAGCAAGTACGTCTAGCCCGTGAATGATATTTTTAATTAAATTAGTTAATTTATTTGCTAGGGCCTCAATCTTCAATTGGGCCAGGCCTCATGCACACACTTAGGCTTCAGATCTTGTTGAAAGCTGCAGTGTTAACACTGCATGTGTGCTCCTCAAACTTGGTGATTTCCTCTTCCAGCAAGCTGGTCCTTATCCTGTCATCCTCCACCACACACTAGGTCTTCAGCTTACATACATCATAGCCCATGGGCACCGGATTAGAGCCCTGGTAGACCAGCCCATTCAGCTGAATGGAGCACACACAGGCCTGCAATTGGGCCATATTCATCTCAAAATCTTAAGGCTTGATGTCCTAAAGGTTGGAGGCCTTGGCCACAGTATAGGCTTCTTAGTCTTCTCTGTATACTGCTGCAGCCTCTCTTCCTACAGCCAGGCTGCCTCCTTGTCCTCCTTGTTGTCACTGCCAGACAGGTCAATGTCATCATCCTCATCATCCTTGGCATGTGTGACCGCCATCTTTGATGGGGACTCTACTTGGTACATGAGAGAAACAAGTTGACCTGTGGACTGTGACTGGGGTGGGTGGGTGGGTGCACTTTTCTCCAGCACACTCAGCTCAGCTCGGAGATGGCTTGCTACAGAGCCTGCATTGCACATGGCATGTCCTGATTCTTTACTTCTTGGTTGGCAGACTGGATAGTGAGCTCACTGTGGTCTCCACTAGCCTGCTGGAGGCCCAGGGGCCAAACTTCTGGCCAGGGGTTGCTGTCTGTCCTCTCTGGCTCTCATAATGTTGTAGAAAAATCACACTGCTATCATTTTCCTGGTGTGAGCAGCTAGCCACAGGCTAGTTCATCTGCTTATAAAATTTACTTTCTGCATCATAATATTTGAACTTGATCTTCTCATTGACCAGGAAGTTTGAAGCTGTTTTTTGTTTTTTGTTTTTACTGCCAGCCAAGGATACTGTGACCAAAAGAGAGGACTGGGCTAGTGAAAGGGTGTGCATGACCTTTTAAATGTGTTGTTGAATCTGGTTTGCTAGTATTTGGTTGAGAATGTTTACACTGACATTCATCAGAGATATTGGTCTGCAGTTTTCTTTTTTTTGTTGTTGTTGTGTGCTTGTCAGGTTTTGCTATTGGATAATGCTAACTTTGTAGAATGAATTTGGAAGTAGCCCATCCTCTTAAGTTTTTTGGAATAATTTGCATAGAATTATTAGTTGAGTTTAAATGTTTGGTAGAATTCAGCAGTGAAGCCATCAGATTCTGGGCTTTTCTTTGATGGGAGACTGGTTATTATAGTTTCAATGTCATTACAACTTATTGGTTTGTTGAGATTTTATATTTCTTCATGGTTCAATCTTGGCAGGTTGTATGTGTTTGGGAATTTATTAAATTCTTCTGATTTTCATTTTTTTGTCAGATAGTTGTTCATAATAATCTCTAATGATCCTTTGTATTTCTGCAGTATCAATTGTAATGTCTTTTTTAAATTTCTGATTTTATTTGGATCGTCTCTCTTTTTTTCCTAGTCTACCTAAGGGTTTGTTGGCTTTGTTTATCTTTTCAAAAGTTTAACTCTTTGTTTCCTTGATATGTTGTTTTGGTATTTTTTTAATCTCAATTTTATTTGTGCCTGCTCTGATCTTTGTTTCTTTCTTTCTACCCCTGGCTCTCTCAACTCCCTTTTGAAGGCCAACAACTATTACATTTGCTTTTTTGAGGCTTATTTCTAGGTTTTGTAAGTGTTTCATTTCTTTCATTCTTTAAAAGGTTTTCTCCTCTGACAGTGTATTTTCAAATAGTCTGTCTTTGGGTTCACTTATCCTTTCTTCTGCTTGATCAATTCTGCTATTGAGACCCTCTGTTGCATTTTTTTATTCAGCCAATGTATTTCTCAGTTCCAGAATTTTTGTTTGATGTTTTTATACTTAATACTCTTTGTTAAGTTTCTCTGATGAATTTCTGAGCTTCTTGTCTGGGTTATCTTGGAGTTTGCTGAGTTTCCTCCAAACTGCTATTTTGAATTCTTGATCTGAGGGCTCACAAATTGCTATCTAAGAGCCAGGGTTGATAGCCTCCTTGTTTGTCCATTTGGGGAGGCCTTGGTTTCCTGTTTACCTGTTAATTCTTATGGACGTGTGTGTACATGTGAAGGGATAGTTATTTATTTCAGTCTTCACTGTCTGGCTTGGTTTTGTCTTTCTATATAGAGTATGTCTGCGTGCAGCGGTTCTCAACCTGGGGGTCGCTACCCCTTGGTAACAATGAAAATACATCGTGGCATTAGGAAAATTGAAAACCACTGGGAGGTTCTGTGCAGTTTGTGGAGTTCCCTTAGCCTTAGAACACTGCCCCTCTTGGTCACTAGATGGAGTCCTAAGCCCAGGTTTGCTGCAGTTTTCACAAATGCGTTAAGTGCCTCATGCAGTGGCTGGTTCTGTAAGGCTGAGAGTTTTGAGACCAGTCTGGGCAATATAGCTAGACTCCATCTCTAAAACAATCTAGCTAGGTGTGTGATGTCCTGCACATGTAGTCCCAGCTACCTAGGAGGCTGAGGCGAGAGGATTGGTTGAGCCCAAGAGTTCCAGAGCTATGATTACCCCGCTGCATTCCAGCCTGGGCAACACAGTGAGACCATGTCTCTAAAAAAACAAAAAGTTCAAAGCCAGGACCCCCGTCCTGGATCGGGGGTCTCAGATAAACTCCCTGGCTGTGTGAGAAGGCTGGGTCTGTGCCCAGAGGATCCCTGGAGTATGCTTCCTGTAATACGGAGTTGCTGAGCTGTGCTCTGAGGCGCCTCCTTTGACTGAGATGAAGAGCAGTCCATGAGTCGTGCGCACTGGGTTTTCTAGCTTCACCTGCACGGATTGTCTGTGCCTTCCCTTAGGTTTTTTTCTCTCTATAGGCAGTTATGGAGCTTCCTGGGGGATGAGACAGAAAGAGTTTCTTTTTTTAATTTTAGATTGATACCAGGGTACAAATGTTTAGGTTAAATTGTTTTTATTTCTTTTCTTTCTTTTTTGTTGCAGTTTTTGGCTGGGGCTGGGTATGAACCCACCACCTCTGGCATATGGGGCCGGAGCCCTACTCCTTGAGCCACAGGTGCCGCCCTGTTTTTATTTCTAAGGTAAAATTCAAGCTATAGCTGATCCCTTCACCCAGGGGGCTTACTAACACCTTCACGTTGTACACATTAGGTGAGATCCCACCAATAATGCCAATCACCCTTCTTCCCTCCTTCTTTCCCCTCCCCCTTAATGGACTATCTTGTGTTTTTCTTTTGTGTGGGTGTGTAGTTGTTTATATATTGGTTTCATATTAGTATTGTGTACTTTGGATACTTTCCCTCCATTTTTTTGATTTTTTTTTGAGACAGAGTTTCACTTTGTTGCCCTTGGTACAGTGCCATGGTGTCATAGCTCACAGCAACCTCAAACTCTTGGGCTCTTGAGTCGATTCTCTTGCCTCAGCCTCCTGAGTAGCTGGGACTACAGGTGCCTGCCACAGCGCCCA
>CAUYRH010046794.1:0-53946 GCA_963574655.1 Perodicticus potto
ACAGGAAGGCCCACACAGGAGGGTGGAGGTGACAGGAGGGCCCACACAGGAGGGTGGAGGTGACAGGAAGGCCCACACAGGAGGGTGGAGGTGACAGGAAGGCCCACACAGGAGGGTGGAGGTGACAGGAGGGCCCACACAGGAGGGTGGAGGTGACAGGAGGGCCCACACAGGAGGGTGGAGGTGACAGGAAGGCCCACACAGGAGGGTGGAGGTGAGAGCTTCGCCTCTCCCTGCTCTGTTCTGGGCGTGGTGAGGCTTAGCTCCTCCTCTGGGGTTCTCGCTGGCCAGCTAGTATTTAATTTCAGCTGTCCATATATATGTTTGTCATAAAGCATAAGCTTAGTCTCAGCCTTCCATCTAAATCCTGTTCTTCAGGAGGAGGGAGAGGGGAGGAGGGGTGAGAAGGTGTGTGAGGGTACAGGAGGAGGGGGGCGACCAGAGGTGGGGAGGAGAAGGGGAGGGAGACGGAGGAAGCATGGTGGGGAGGAGGCCTTTCACACGTGCAGCTGGGGTCATGAACACGGCTTGCATAGACAATGGCAGCGATTCTCACTTGGCTAGTGGCCTTCAAATTCTAACTGTACACTGATGATTTGGAGGTAGCTGGAAGCCCCTGCTTTGGGCTGCAGGCTCTGGGGAGGCCTGGACTTTGTATCCAGCAGGGGTCACCTCTCTGTGGCATTTGGTCCACCTGGTGTCCTTGAGTGCTGTGCCCAGAGATAAAGAATGCTAGGAAAGGAAGGGGAAAGGGGACAGGCAGCTGTTAAGGTTTTTCCAGCATTTTGTAGGACTGTCTCAGGGCCACCAGGTCACTCTGGGGTGAGGCCACAGGATCCCACTGGCAGGAAGATGTAGAGCAGGAGCCCTCTCCACTGACCCCCTCCCTCCCCTGGGGGGATTTCAGGAGCATGCTGCCTGCAGGACCCTCCGTGCTGCAGGTGAGAGAAGAAATGTCCAGGCTGCAGGGGGGACAGAGGTTCCCAGGACCCCAGTGGGATGGACTGCCACCTGCATGGCCACATCTCCACACCCTAGGGCCCCCCAGCCTTCCCATTGTCCTTTTGCAGCCTGCATGACAAGCTGGCGCCCCCAGTCTCTGGGGAAGGCAGCCTGGGCCGTGGCAGCAGGAGCCAGGCCGGGCGTCTGGGTGGGCGTCTCCCAGGAGCTCAGCCCCGCAGGGAGGAGCTGCTGCCAGGCCCTGGGCTGGGGTGCATCCAGGCTGGGCCATGGCTCAGGGCCCTCTCGCCCATCAGCACTGGGACTCCCTCACACAGGGGTCCCTGACACCCTCCTCCTCAGGTCTCAACCTTTTCATCTGCCACTGTGTGGTGACTGTCCCCAGCTGTGTGGCAACTGTCCCCAGCTGTGTGGTGACTTCCCAGCTGTCTGATGACTGTCCCCAGCTGTGTGGTGACTGTCCCCAGCTATGTGGTGACTGTCCCCAGCTGTGTGGTAACTGTCCCCAGCTGTCTAGTAACTGTCCCCAGTTTTCTGGTAACTGTCCCCAGCTGTGTGGTGACTGTTCCTAGCTGTGTGGTGGTGACTGTTCTCAGCTGTCCGATGACTGTCCCCAGTTGTGTGGTGACTGTTCCCAGCTGTGTGGTGACTGTTCCCAGCTGTCTGATGACTGTTCCCAGCTGTGTGGTGACTGTCCCCAGCTGTCCGAAGACTGTCCCCAGCTGTGTGGTGACTGTTCCCAGCTGTGTGGTGACTGTCCCCAGCTATGTGATGATTGTCCCCTGCTGTGTGGTGAATGTCCGCAGCATGGCAAAACTAGATAGTTTGTTGTCCCCCTGCACCTGTGAGCGCCCGTAAGGTCAAGTTGTCCATGGGGACTGCCCTTGGTCTGAGGGGCACGGATGTGACACCTCCAGCCTTGCTCAGGTGACTGCTGGTGGCTCTTTTTCCCTATGGGCTATTGACTGGAGCCTTCAGTTACCCGGCATGTGGGTCTCCCTGGGGCATCTCACCTTGGCCGCAGCAGGACAGCAGTGCTCATGTGTGCCGGAGGGATGTCCCGAAACTGTTGCCAAACTCTTATCAGAAGCAAGTCTCAGGTCCTGAACACTGAGTGGGGGGACCGCAGGGCATGTCTCCAGAAGGGGGTCAGTGGGCCGTCCCCAGATGGCCTCATGACAGGGCAGCTAGCTGCAAGGAGCACAAGGTTGTGAGCCCCTCAGTGCTGGAATGTTTGGGGCTCCACTGACGGGCTCTGCGTCTGGGCAGAGGGGCGCCAGGCTTCCAGGTCCTTCTATGGGTGACTTCTGGCCCAGGCCACCTGCCTTCCTTTCCATCTGCCCCTTCAGGTCTTGGCAGCTGTAGGCTCCAGCCAATAGCCCATAGGGAAAAAGAGCCATCAGCAGTGTTCTGAGCAGGAAGCTTCCAAGGCTCACCTTTCTCATTATGGGAGTGGCAGGTGTGAAGAATTTCAATTTTCTTTTTAATCAGGGCAGCATCCACTGAGGCAGGTTGTTCTGAAGCAGGTGTCCTCAAACTTTTTAAACGTTGCCAATTCACTGTCCCTCAGACCGTTGGAGGGCCGGACTATAGTTTAAAAAAAAAACCAAAAAACTATGAACAAATTCCTATGCACACTGCACATATCTTATTTTGAAGTAAAAACCAAAATGGGAACAAATACAATTCACACCAACTCCTGTGGCCCACGGGCCATAGTTTGAGGACCCCTGTAAAGAGTACCCGAGCAGCCCAAGGTCCTGGGAGGCTGAATTAAACCTGTGAAAATGTGGTGGGGCTGCCCCCTGTCCAGCAGTGCCCAGCACAGGTGCCTACCGTGGCCACATCTGTCCTTCCTGTGCCCCTTCCTCCCCACTGACCCGCCTGCACTGCAGCCCCCAACATCTCCCAGTGGGGTGGCCTCAGCCTCCAGGGTCATCCTTCTCCAGGTTGGGAGGGTGTCTCTGCTCTGGTCACCTCTGAAGCTCAGGGAGCGTCCAGGGCATGTGCTCAGGGCTCTTGCTGGTGGGCCAAGGCAGAGCTCAGTTTCAGAAGGGCCGTCTGCTTTGCTGGAGCTGAGGGTAGTGACCTCCAGATGCCTGGGCAGGAGGGACAGGGGCTGTATGTGGCTGGGCATGGAGTGGGCAGTACAGGGTGACTGCTGGGCAGATCCAAAATGCAGCACTCAGGTCACCATCGAAGCCCTCAAGTTTCCCTGGGCGTCAGGAAGAGGAGAAAGACCCTCTCTGCAGCATGTGCCAAGCTCCTCGGCCTGTCCTGCAGAGGCTGGAGCCACAGATTTGTGACTGAAGATCTCGGGCTCCCCCGAGAGGCGGCTTTGCAGGGCCACCTGGCCTGGCTCCATTGGTTTCAGGACACAGTGTGGACACTCCACTTGGCTGTGCTCTTGGCAGGGAGAGAGAAACATCAGCAGCTGCCACCCAGCTGCTCGAGGTCACCGCCCACCAGAGGCCCCAAGTTGCGGTTTTGGGGGCGGTAGATTCCAGTCACAGAGCCTCCACCAGCTTCTTGTCCCCACAGCACGTGAGATCATGGGACATAACAGTTAGAGGCAGGCATTGCTCCCAGGGAGGCCCTGGATTGGAAAATGAAACAAAAAGCCTCAAGCTGCAGGCGCAGCCCCTGCTCCCTCAGGGCTTTCCAAGGCCAGGTGAGACCACTTGACCACGCATCAGGCCCTGCCCAGCCCGGCCCTTACCCCCATCCTTCAAGGAGGATCTCACCCCAGACAAGTCTGAGTCCAGGGAGCAGACGAGACAGGCTTCTGGTAGTTTTTTGGGTCACTGGCCAAGCCCTTGTGGGGCAGAGACACTCAGGGCTCTTGGTGGCTGGCACTGTCCACTGGCCCTCACAGCAGACCTCGAGCTTCCCACAGGGAGGGGTTGGAATATTTCCACGGAATTGACAAGGACACTGAAGCTCAGGGAGAGGGGAGTAGATGGCCTTCCCGAGGTCACAGGACATCACGTTCGAGCAAACCACCCCCCAGGTGGCACCCCTGCTGCCCTGTCCAGCGTCTAGAGCACCTTCCCTTCTGGCAGGGAGTCCTCCTGCACTTTGGAGGGCGAAGCCCACCCTGGGCGAGGTCAGCTCCCAGCTGGTCAACACTCAGTGGGGCAGCAGGGAGATGACGGGGACTGGAAAAGCATAACAGGGATGGGTGCTTTCAGGGGCTCAGGAGGGAGAACATATGTCCCCCAGGGCGCAGGGCCAGGCGGGGAGGTGGGCACTGGAGCCGGGCTTGGAAGAGGGGTGTGTTGGAGTAGCTGACCTTCATGCATGTGCTGGGGTCAAAGACCAGGCCACCTCCACTGGGGCCTGCCTGGGGCACACCAGGGGAGGATGAGAGCAGAGGATAGGCTGGACGTGGCCCAGGACTAGTCCCCAAGTGCTGGACAGGGTAGAGTAGCAGCCCCCAGACTCATGTCTACCCGGAGCTTGTGAATGTGACCTTACTTGAAATCCGTCATTGCAGACATGATTAGTTAAGATGAGGTCACACTGGATCAGGATGGGCCTCGTCCAGTGAATGGTGACCTTCTGAGGAGAGGACATCTGGACAGAGACACGAGTGGAGACGGCCACATGAGCACAGAGCAGGACACAGACCTCTGGGGGTTGGGAGAGTCGGGAGAGTCATCCAGGGGCTGCTGGTGGCGGGGAGGGAGGCCTCTTTGCCCTGTGATTGAGGGGTGGAGTGGGGGTGCAGCCCCTCAGACACTGATTCCAGGGGGTGAAGTGGGCTGTGGCCCCCCAACACTGTGATTTTGGGGGTGGGGGCAGTCCCTGTATTGTGATGTCAGGGCAAAGAGCAATCTTCTGATGAGCTCACACACAGGTGGGGCCAGGAGCGCATGTGCCTTCCCGTGCCCTCCCCACAGGGCAGCTCACAGTGGCCACTGGTGACCCGCACAAGGAGGAGGGGACAGGGATTGGGGGTCTGAGGGCACCTGCAAGGTGGGCAAGACAGGGTCTGCTGCGTTACTGTGGCCTGGCCAAGGCCCAGACGCATCCTGCTCCACTCCAGGGCATAGGATACCAGCAGTGGCTGTCTCGGGGTGGTCCTGGAAGCCCCATGTGCAGAGAGAGGGACGGAAACAGGTGGGTTGGAAAAGGGCACCTTGTCTGGCTTCTCAGGTGGGAGGAAGAGGACAAGAACCTGCCCATGGGAAGGAGCAGCTCTTCGTGAGTCTGGTCTGGGTTTCCCAGCAGCCCACCAACTGTCCCAGGCCAGGCTGGTTCAGAAGGGGCCCAGACACACTTGCCCCAGGCTGGAGCACAGCAGTAGTCCCGGCACCACATGAGACTGTGCCCTTCAAAGTCACAACACTTCCCTCCAGGCACCCTGTTTTGTGGTGTCCCGCCTCCAGTGGGTGTCCACTACACATCTGGACCTCAAAACCCTCCTGGAGACACGGCCAGATGGCCCAGCACAGAGGCCCAGTGGTCAGCAGGCCTGGGAAGTACCCAGGGCTCACCTGGACATGGGAGTCATTTGGAGGGTTGGTCTAAACCTTCACCAAGGCCTTATGAGATGGGACATCCCAGGATGACCCTAGGCTCCCCCGGAGCTCTGTCCCACGTTTCATACTATGGCAGTCACCTGACAGAGGCATTGCAGGGCACCCTGTCCGGGGCCTTGCCCTCTCCTGGCTGGGCCGGTGTTGCTTTGAACCCCAGCAGCAGTTCACTCGGGTAGGTCTGGCTCCCCGGGTAAGATGCTGGACACACAGAGCAAGTTCACAGGTGCAGGGAGGGGCAGGACCGAGGACAATGTCACCGTGCACGTTCCCTGCTAGTCACAGCATTCCAGTCTAGAAAGCGTTGGAGGCGGGAAGTTTAAGACTCTGGCTTGTCTATAGGATGGCACATCCCGGATAGGCCACCCGGCCTCGTGTTTGCTAGTGTCACCGAGCAGGAGGGCTCACTGCCCATCACACAGGGAAGCCACAGCTGTGGCACTGGGAGCCGACCAGCAAGGAGTCAGGGTCAGCTCCTGCTCGGCTCCCTGCGCCGGCCCAAAGGCCACACTTTTTTTTTTTTGAGACAGAGTCTTAGTGCCCTGGTGTCTTAGCTCACAGCAACCTCAAACTCTTGGGCTTAAGCAATTCTCTTGCCTCAGCCTCCCAAGTAGCTGGGACTAGAGGTGCCCATCACAACACCCAGCTATTTTTTGTTGTTGTTGCAGTTGTCATTGTTGTTTTAGCTGGCCCAGGCTGGGTTCAAACCCGCCAGCCTCTATGTACGTGGCCAGCACCCCACCCACTGAGCTACGGGTACCACTGGCAGCACTTTGATTAGAGGAGGTTTAGGGGGTGGGCTCTGGGAATGGCAGGCGGGTGGTGAAAGGAAAAGAGAGATCCGGGAAGCAATCATGGCTGACATGTGCTGATGGGGCAGTTATCGAGAAGCCCAGGGTGGGGACTCGGGCTGTGTGGCCAGCAAGCTTGCTCTGCCCAGCTTCAGCCAGCCACGTGGCTCCAGCTGACTACAGCTGCTTTTGTTGTCATAGACACAGAGGGAGTTTCGGCACGCTGTAACTTCTCTTATCTGTCATCCCATAAGCTCAAGAATTCCTGTTAGTTACCAACATCTTCAGGTCTTTGGGGCATGGCCTCGGTATTACTCTAGAATAATCTGGAGTCTACAGTGCAGGCTCCATTTCCCTGGAGGATGTGGCCCTCCAGGCTCCCATGCCCAGCTTCCTTTCGGATCATGGAAGGGTTGCCACAGTTGTCCTCCACCCTCTGACCTTCTCCAGATGAAAATAGACATCTAGTTGGTCATTGCACAAGCCCCACTGTGGTGCTGAAAACATTTCCAAAGAACTAGCCCTCCACTCCAAGATAGGAGCCACCTGTAGCCACCAAATGGGATCAGGAAGGTCCCTAAGCTTTCCAGGGAAGACTGTTTATTACACATTGGAATAAAGCATGTAAATGTCTCCTGCCATTTCCTACCAGGTGGCCGATGGAACTATGTGGGGAGGTGCTAATGGTGCCCAAGCCCCCATGGACGACTGGACAGAGTCTCCAGAAGGCCATGGTTTCACATCTCTCTATGTGAGTTGGCTATGGCAGAAATGGCCCCAGAGATCTTGTCTGTGCAGACAGTGGGGTGTGACTTGCCCAGGTGTGAACGTCCGAGGAAATGGCTGGGGCGCCCTCAGCTGCCCCTCGACTGCAGGCCTCTCAGTTGTGCGGCCAGGTTGTCTTGTCCTTGACAAGTAGCCCTGAGCCCCTGGGGTCCCTCCTAGTGGCACCTCCAGAGAGCACCCCTGACACCAGCAGTCACCAGGGGAGGCACCTTGAGTGCGTCAGACGTTGAAGAAGCCACTTTCTAAAGGGGACAGCAGAGCTGGAGGCCACCTGTGTGTCCAACCAGTTTGCTATTCACACTGTCAGGTGATGGCTTTGCTGCCATGAGGGGAAGTAAGAAAGGAGGGAAGGGCAGGGCGCAGGGTATATGAGTGAGCCAGGATGGGCAGGAGGTGACAGAAGACCTTCTATGGTGCCGACAGACGCTTGGTCACGGGGCGCACGGTCAGCTTGGCACTGGTACTCCATGCAGCAGAGGTCACAATCTGGGGACATGTCAAAAATGTGGAGATGGAAGAAGAGTCTATAGTAGAAATTCTTCTAGGGAAAATCATAATACCTGCAGAAGGCTGGGGCCTTCCCGGCGTGACCTCAGAGTTGGGAGAGGCTGGGGACGCGTGCACACCCACACAGCGTCCACACAGCGTAGTGCAGCCCTCTGGGAGACAGTCTTACCTCGACGTGGAAGGGCCTGGAAGGTCACCTGTGTGGACCAGACAGGTGCCGGCCCACAGGCCGGTGTCTGAGGACGGCTGTGGCAGCATTACGGGAGAAAGGGGCTGTCTGACAGGCACTCCAGCGCTCTCTTCTCTCAACAAAAACAAAACAAATGCACACAAAAAGCGAACAGGAACTCAGTGGGGACACACGAGACTTGAATGCCACTATCAAAAACGTGACTGGCATTTGGCAGCCCCCTCGCAGCGGCGCGAGGAAGGAGAAATAGATCTCACATTTCTTAGCAATCCCCAGAGAGCAGCAGGCCGCTGCAGAAGGACTCCTCCTCCAAAGACAAGGGCAGACTTTACACTGAGCTGAAATAACCTTGGGAAAAGCTATGTAAAAGATGACAGCACCCTGGTTTCCTGAGAAATATACTCATTAACTCTTTGTACTCTTTGTTGTAACTATCACTATGCAGTTGGCACTGAGCTGAAGGAAAAAGTATAAAAGAGTTTGGAAAAACGGTTTCCCCGGGAACTCAGCATTTTACGCCTTGAGGCACCTGAGTTCTCATTGGCAATTAAAGGATCCCTTCTCCTATGTTGTTGGCGTAAGTGTCTGTCAGTTTTACTTTTTAAATTTCCTCTTAATTTTTTTATTAAATTGCAACTGTGTACATTAATGCATTTATGGGGTCTGCCAGTTTTAATTCGCTGTTTTCCTGCAACAGCACATTGCCTGTTCTTTCCAGTATGGGTTTGAACCAGGGCAGACCAGGTCCTCAGCCATAACAAGGCTCACATTTAACAGTACTCAGACAACGTGAAGCTGCTCCCCAGCTGAGCTGCAGTTAAACTCATAACGGAAGGGTGTCTAGAGGTTCATGAAGGGAAACCGGCTCGTTTTTCAATCACCCGATTTAAAGAAGAAATGGAAAGGATAAGAAGGAAACACTCTGAGCTGAGTGGAAGTGGAAAGGCGGCACTTACACGAGACTGAGCACCTGTGTCTGGAGGAGGAAGGTTTCAGACCAGCCACCAACTTTCCACTTTGTAGAGTAGAGGAAAAAGATGGACTAGCGCATTGTAAAGAGAAGGGAGGGAATCAAGTTTTGAGTGTAAATAAATGAGATAGAAAGCAGAAAAACAGACAAAATCCTTAAAACCAAAAGCTGGTTCTTCGAGTAGATCAATAAAAGTGATAAATCTCATCTCAGACTGATCAGGAACAAAAGGGAGAAGACAGGGACTGCCAATACCAGCAAAGAGCGGTGACATCGTGAAGGGGTCTACAGATGAGCAAAGGACATTCTGGACAACTTTGTGCCAAATACCTTTGACGCCTTCGATAAAATGAACAAAGTCCTGACGTTATCAAAGCTCACTAAGGAGAAATACAGACTTTAATCACCATAAAGCTGTTACACAAATTGAATTCATGGCTCAGAGCCTTCCCACCAGCAAAACTTCAGGTCCATGTGTGGTGAATTCAACCCGATGTGAAAGGAAGAAGTAGTAAGTTTCTTCATAAACTCTTCTGGAATACTGAAGATGAACGAACACTTCCAGACTTACGAAACCAGCGTGACCCCCAAACAAGGCAAAGACATTGCAAGGAAAATACAGACCACTGTCTTTCACAAATGTAGCTATGGCATGGAGTGATACAATGTACAGCATTTGTACATATGATATCAACTGTAGTTCTTAATTAGACTTTGTCTGGTTGAATCCAATAACATATACAAAGCTAACTCCCAATGATCAAGAGTGGTTTATCCCAGGCATGCTAGTTTGGTTCAACATTTAAAAATTAATGTCAAACTATAGAAGGAAGAAAACCCAAATTTTGATGCTGAAAATGCAGTTGACAAAATCCAACATGCATGTCTGATAGAAACTCTGAGTTATTTAGTAATAAGAATATCCTCAAGCTGGCTCTGCACCCGTAGCACAGTGGTTACAGCATCAGCCACATACATTGAAGTTGGCAGGTTCGAACCCAGCCCGGGACTGCTAAACAACAGTGACAACAACAACCAAAAATAGCTGGGTGTTGTGGCGGGCACCTGTAGTCCCAGCTACTTGGGAGGCTGAGGCAAGAGAATTGCTTAAACCAGTGGTTCTCAACCTGTGGGTCGTGACCCCTTTGTAACAATGAAAATATATCACAGCATTTGGAAAGTTGAGAACCACTGGCTTAAGCCCAAGAGTTGGAGGTTGCTGTGAGCTGTGACACCACAGCACTTTACCGAGGGCAACATAGCGGGACTCGATGTCAAAAAAGAAAAAAAAATAAAACAGAATATCCTCAACCTGACAAAGGGCATCTGTGGAAAACCCACAGCTAACATCACCCCATGGTGAAAAAATGGAACATTCTCTAAGGTCAGAAACAAGGGTGCCCACTCTCTCCCCTCCTGTTCAACATTGTACTGGATGTTCTGGTGCAGTGGTCAAGAAAAGGAAATTCAAGAGATCTGGATCAGAAAAGAAGTTAAACCATCTTTCTTAGCAGACAGCCTGATGATCTGTAGAGAAAATCCAATAGAGATGACAAAGAAGTTACTAGAACAAATAACTGTCCAGAAAAGTTGCAGGATAAAATCAACATATTAAATAGTATTTCTATATTCTAAACAAATAATTGGAATTGAAATTTAAAAATACCACTTACAAGAGCATCAAAATGTAAACTATTTAAGGGAACATCTGACAATGTACAGCATTTGTGTCCTGAAAACCACAAAATATTGCTCAGAGGAACTTAAAAAACTAATACAAGGAATGATAGCTCATGTTCGTGAGCCAAAAGATTCATTCAGTGTGACACTGGTATAAAACAGACAAATAGACTGATGAAACAGGATAGTCTCAGGAGCCGTGGCTGACCGCCCGCTGACACCGACCATCTCTGAAGTCGGCCTGATGTCCCTAGACAGGACGGACACCACATGTACACATGTCAGTACAGAAGGCCCGGTTCCTTGCGGCAACCACCTCCCTATGGAGGTGTTTGTTACAGACCTTAGGTGGTCAACTTACAGCAGGTCTGCTAGGTATAGATGATCAACTGACTTTTGACAAAGGTGCAAAGATTATTGAATTTATTAGGTTTATTAGCTTGTCAGAATTCAGATATTCAGTTTTGAAAAAAAGTTTTCAAAAAAATGATACTGGAATAATTGAGTATCCATTCCAATGAAAAAACATCTGTATCTGGCAGGGCAGGGCAGGGGAGGGCGGTAGCAAAGACTTAGGGCATGAGGAAACTTGATTGTGGTGATGACTTTATGGGTTACACGTGTGTCAAAATCTGTCAGTGTCTCTTTTCATATGTGCAGTTTATTGCATGTCAAAAATTGCCTTTAAGACCTTAAGACCCTACTGGAAAATAGCTGGGGCCTGTAGTCTCAGCTACTCGGGAGGCTGAGGCAAGAGAATCCCCTAAGCCCAAGAAGTGGAGGTTGCTGTGAGCTGTGACACCACAGCACTCCACCGAGGGAGACCAAGTGAGACTCTGTCTCTAAAAAAAATGACCCTACTGAATCTGTCCTTTAATCCCCCTCTGACCTTTACTCCTGTGACTCTGGCCCTTGTTCAGCCCACCCTGGGTCACACAGGACCCTTTGCTGTTTGGTGACCATGCCCTCCCCACAGGCCCTTTGCACATGCTGTTCCCTGTGCCTGGAATGCTTTTCCCAGCATCTGTGTTTGTTCACTCTCCTACCTCCTCGAGCTATGTGACCACTCAGAGGTTCTCCCTGACCACACCTCCCCGGGTGCACACGCTCACACATCTGCACACGTGTATAGACACACACACACACACAGGCACACAGTCACATGTACACATGCACACACAGACTTTCATGCACACCGTCATGCACACGCGCTCTCACACTCACACTCTCACACTCACACACACACTCACTCCTGACCCACTGGGCTGCTCTGCCATCCTTCTGGCACACTAAGGTCCCCACGCCATATCTGCTCACTTGCTGTCACCCCCACACCTGACACTCAAGGCCCACCAGGGCGTGTGTCTTTGTCCCTGCTGTTCCCTCTGCATTCCTCCCGGGACAGGCAGTGCCACCCTGCAGACACTCAATGCACCTGCTGGCTAATGTTCAAAATAACCAAGTGAAGGCTCCATCCCCACAGTGGGCTGCCACACAATGGCCTATAAAGGGGAAGACGTGGGTTTATGTGTACTGACCTTCCCCTCGGCCAAGTGAGGCTCAGGGAGGTCTCCTGGACTACACCGAATGGACTCCCAGGGGCTCTACCCCAAGGTGGACCACAGTGTCTTCACTGCAGCCACCGTTTGTGCCCAGGACCTGGAACAGGGCCCGCCCTTCAGCTGCCCCTGTTCTCTCCAGGCTGTCAGAGGAGAACAGGGTGGTGGATGAAGTGGGAGAGGAGACAATTTATCATTATATTAGTTTCCACTGAATGTTTAAACGTAGGCAGAAAAGTTTAATAAATCAGAAACATTTTCTGGCGTATGATGTACTTTGAGTCAAATGATATTCTCCCTCTGACCCCTGAAAATTAGCAAGAGAAAATAAAAACTTAAAGGAAAAAACGCAACAATCAGGTTAAAACTCCGGTTCCCTAATTTTTATTTCAACTCCAGGTTTGGTTGATGCAGGAATAGAACCTTTAATAGCTCTCTCTACACACAGAAAGATGTCCAAGGTAGACCACGATGGGAATGAAGCAGCTCACAGACTGAAGCAGAGACTGGGATTTCAGCTGTGGAAAGCAGATCATTCATCGGAGGACACGGCGGCGACTGTTAACAGAGATTAATTGTTAGGCCATGGTGGAGTCGTAGAGAACTTGCATTTTTTGTCACATACTTCTGGGGAGTGTGAACATTTTACATCGAACATGTAATATATTTACGATAACCTAATAATGATAGTAGTTCCATCTTGGGGGGAACACCCCACCCAGGAGATGGAGGAAAGAAAGAAACACTTCAACTACCCTGGGCCTTCAAATATTTCAAGCGGGCAGCTCACGTGAACAGACAACCAGCTAGAGGCTTATTTTGTTGTTCCTCAAACCTTTGCTACTTTAAGAAGGCTTAAAAAGTAAGTACTGAGATCAGCTCAGTTTCCCCTAAACTTCCCGTTTGGTACATTTTCTTTTCCTCTTGGCAAACACTAGTCTGCCCGGGGCCAGCCAGAAGGTGACAGGCAAACACACACGTGTCACGACGACCACGACCCCAGAATTAGGACAAGAGCCTGTTTTCCTCCCACAGAGCTCAGGAGAAAAATGTGGAAATAGCGGAGACCTCCCCCGAGGGCATCTCTGTGCCACAGGGCATCTGGGTCACTAGAAGTCCTCGCACTGAGGCCGGCCCTGGGGAACAGGAATCCAAGGCAGTGGACAGAGGCTGAACACTATCCACGGGCAGCCAGGAGGGTGGCCAGGCCAGGAAGTGCAGGGAACCAACTGGCAGAGGTCAGCCCGCTGCATGGGCAAGAGTCGGGGTCATCCTCTGAGGTTCCATTAAGTGAGGAAAGTTAAATTTGTTCCAATGCATTGTCCACCTGCCTACATACTGAAGTTCAAAGAAGAGGACTTCGAAGACAATGGCATCTACAGTCAGAATGAAGTCAGAATTCCTGGCCCGGCACGACCCCAGCTTTCGCTTCACCTAACACTGCCCTCCAGCCCCAGCCCGTGAGCTCCTGGCCTGCTGATGACTGCTGGTTGGTGAGAAATCAGTCACACCTGTCCCTCCTGCCTGAAAATACCGTCTTATTTTACTCAACTCCCCTCTCTCACTGCAGGTCACATGGGCTAAAGCGACTCTCCCTCTGAGAGCAGCAGAGACGGCAGCTAGCGAGCTTCTATGTGCCACAACCCAGCATGGCGGTGCGGGCCACTGGGCCACCATATCCCTGTGTAAGACTCAGGGCTCAGAGGTCCACAGCCAGAGTCTCTTGCCAATCTTGAAGGAGCCAAGAAGTCTGCAGCCACGCGCTGGAAGCAAATCCCCCAGCCTTGAGTCTCCAGATGAGAACACCTGGCCTACACCTGGATTGTCCCCCTGAGACCCTGAGGTCAGGACCCAGCTAAACTGCACCTGGACTCCCAGCTCACAGAAGCTGTGCAGTGGGGAACAGGTGTTGTTCTAAGCTCCTGTGTTTGGGTGACTTGCTCCGTGGCATAGACAACTAATTCCCACCGCTTCTTGCTCAGGACAGCCCACCCCTCAGTGGCGGCTCATAGCACTGGATGTGACACCCATCACCTTGTCTGGCGTGTTACACGTAGTTCAGGAGAACAGGAGGCAGGGATAAAACGAACATATTTAAGATGCTGACAATTAGAATTGGGTAGCGCCTCCTATACAGTGGCCTCTGCTGTCCATTATGAAGGCATCTGAACACATTCAGGGCTGGAAATCCCACCCAGGGCCCTGTAAGCTCAACCTCCAACCAAGCAGCCAGCATCTGCATAGGATAAAGGCTCTAGCAGTCACCCTTTCCCAAATAAGAAAGGATTTATAGTGCCGCACACAATCCGATCAATAGCATACTCTTCTTTCAAGAACCCAGAGAGGCGCCTGTTGGACTTAGTGTGATCTGGTTGAGAGCTGCATCAAAGCCAGCCCAGCGACCAGCATGTGGTGTGATCATAGTTGAGTCTTTAATCTTTTAACCAAAACTAAGTGAAATGTGCTAATATTTTTTCACTATTAACTTAGTTACATGAACAAGCTTCTAAATAGAATTCTCCATGACTCAATCATGTTGGCTTAATAAAATGGTAAAATAATTCTCAGCTTAATCAGCAACCTTGTATTCGCATCTTTCACGACTCACCACCTGAGACTAAAGAAACAAAACCTCCTCGGACAAGCCCTGTCATCTCCCTGCATCATTATGGGCAGAAGGGAGAGCTTGGGTCTGGTCCCACGTCCTCAGGCAGAGCTCACCAGGAGGCAGCAGGGCTGGGACTCGGAGCCCACCAGGCCGTCGGAAACTGGAGCTTGCTACCAGGGAGGGTGATATTTGTGGTAGCACCAGAGGGGAAGGCACGTGACGGTGCCATGTCCCAGGGCCTGCTTGTGCACTTCCACAAGCTGGGAGCACGGAGCTGCACAAGCTGCCTCACTGCTGACCCCAGGATCCTTGTCTGCATGAGGTCCCCTGTGTTCCCTGACCCCTCGTTATAGGGGTGTCACAGCCCAGCGCCTGCAGGGACTGAACTCCTTTTTGGAGAGAGTGGGTACACCTGTACTAGGACCCTGTACACCTGCTGGTCAGCCGTAGTGGGGTCCAGGACTGGCTGATGGTCCTCAATAGCAGATAGGGGTCCATATTTCCAGGTCAGGGAGCCTAGCCACTGTGTCAACAGCTGGAGGCCCCAGGACAGGCAGTGATGAGTGTGCCCAGGCCTGGGAGGGCACAGGCTGGAGGGGCCAGGCCCAGAGGTGTGACTAGGATTACCTAGTTCCCTGGCCACACTGAGGCCCAGTGGACACTCGGTGGTGTCTCTCCAGGAGCACAGACTAACCCAGGCAAGGTCATCAGTATTAGGAGGTGGGGGCTTTGGTAGATGACCGGGTCATGAGCATGAGGACCCCATGATGGGATTAGTGCCCTTGTAAAGGGACCCCAGAGGCTCTCCTGCCTCATGAGGACGTGCCTCCATCTATGAACCAGACACCATGAGCCCCAGCGGGAGTGGTGTGGAAGGGGCAGCAGCCTCCCCTAACTCTCCAGCCCCACGAGGCCCTGTTGGCATTTCTGCCTGAGTCCTGGGACCGTCAGCAGCCCTGGGTTCTCCCAGCAAATGTCCTTTATACCCAAGCTCCTTTGAAAGGGTCCCTATTCTGGAAACAACAGGAAAGAATTCCCCTCTGACCTGTCACCAAGATGGCTGAGTTTCCAAGGCACTCACCTGACGCCAGGTGTGCTACAAGTCCATCGTCACCAAGGCCTTCACAGCACTGCAGGCCCCCGTCAAGCCCTGGGCCTCGGTGGGTACACGTCCTCCCTTGGGCTCAGGCAAGGGACAGGTTCAGACAGGGGATAGGCTCAGAGACATCAGGTAAGTGGTGGAAGTCACAGTCCTGCTAGGTGGAGGAAGCTGGACTCTGGCTTAGCCCACCCCTCTGGGAGCCTGCACTCTGGACCAGGAGATGTCCTGCTTAACCCTGCCAAGCCTTGCAGGTAGGCCCGCAGGCCCCTTGGCCACTGCACCCAGCCATGCCAGGGACGCAGCCCCCACCAGCCATGCATTCACCCCAACCCCATCAGAGGCACATACCATGCTGGGGGCTTCCCGGGCACATGGCCAGGCCCTGCTGCGGGGCCCAGGACACACGTGGCATCCTTGCTGTGTCCTGAGGGGCCACCTTGGGCTTGAGCTGCTCCTGACCCCAGAGCCCCTTGGCTAGAGAAGGAAGGAGGAGCAGCTCCTGCTCCCCAGGCTGTGCTCTGGGCACCAAGGACAGGTTGGGGGTACTGGCCAGGAACTTGGTCCTTTGGATGGTTGGTGTGACAGTTCCTCCTTTGATGGGATGTGCAGGCAGAAAGGGGACAAAAGACCCCATTCTTGACAGGGAAAAACACTCCCAGAGAAAGGGAAAAATTAAAAACCCAGCTAAGCAAGGCAGAACAAAGGAAAGTTAGCTAGTTTACCTTTAAACCAGCCGCTGCTAAATTTGTTATCTGAACAAGTTTTCTGCTTTTCCTAGAGCTCTGGCCTGTTGGGAATACAGCTGACTAACACCCCTGCTGGGTCTGTGAACACTCTGAGGAATACTGGCCACAGAAAATGCCATGGCAAGGCCTGGAAAGATACATTAACTAGGCCATTTCCTACCCGATGAACCCTCAAAACAAATACTCACTGTAGACATTTATATCTGGCTGGAGCAGAGATCAAGGGAACAACTCAAACCTTGAAATGTGGGTAGGAGGACTTATAGCTCTTATCGCAAAGGAAGACCCTCTGTGGTGGTGATGAGAGGAAAATTCCTCTCTCCCACTGATTCTTCAGAGGAGTTTGACACCAGTGACATTTTACTCCACAGTGAACTAATGAAATTTAACAGCTCCCTAGAAATCCATGTGTATTAACTTCAAACAGGAAACTGCTCCTACAAAAGACTCACATCCCCAATTTCTCAAGACCACTCAGACCCTTAGAGTTAATGATTATAAAAACAATAGGAACCGATATTCTCACTCAGAGAAACCACTAATGTCTTTATTCTCTTCCTCGGCTTACCCTTTAGACTAATGAGCAAATAACCTTCAATAAAAGCTGAGTGGAACTGACACTTGGGGCCACCATCAGAACCCCACAAATGGGCTGTGGTCTCCTAAGTTCCCACCTTTAAAAATTCTATTCTGTGTATCTTGTCTCTTTCCTTCTTGTTGTTTCCAACTTTGTATTTCTTCCCTCGGTCACCACCAGATCCACAAGACTTAACGGAACCAGCTCCAGAAGCAAGACCGTGACAGGGATGGTCTCTAGTGCCTGTCGTGGCCAAACCCTGCCCTGTAGGAGACTGAGCACCAGACCTGCGGGAGAGGTCACTGTTTCTCGAGGAAGGTGCTGGGAGTGGGACAATCTCCTAGCCGGCATGGAGATGTTTTGTAGCCCAGAGACAAGCCTCAAGCAACAGCATGTGCTAATGAGATCAGATCCAGTTCTTAGCAAGCAGGTGTTATACTTTGAACATTTGCGGTGTAACGGGTGGGAGTCGAGCCTGTGGGGAAAGAGCCCATAGCGATCATTAAGCACGCTGTAGTGGGCCCCCTCACACCTGTTATATACTGTTTCACTAAAAGGCCACAGCAGAGGTCATTCGGGGCTTCTCTGCCCCTATGGGAAGTCCACCTCTTGCAAGCATTGTACTTCTAATCCGTGTCCCACTGTTTCCTTCACGCAGTGATAGGGTGCCTTAGTGGCACCAACAAGGGTGACGAGGTGGCATAGTGCCACCAACATTGCCCCATTAACCTGGCCCCCTGTAGTAGCCTCAGCCCAGATAGTGTCTGGGTATGAGGGTTCCCAGTGGCCACTCTGGTCTCACAGGTCTCAGGGCATCATAGCCTCTGCTGACTGTCCTTGCTGGGCACAGAGCTTTGATGGTCAAAGTCATGAATTTAGAAGAGCAGAAAATTACTCTGAGATCTGGGGCTATATGTTTTAAAAGGTCCAACTTGATGCATCCTTGATCCTGTCCCCTGCCCCTCCCAGCCCCTGAATCATGGCCATCTGAAGTGGCACAGCGGTGACTGCCCAGGCCATCTGCAGGGGACATCCTTGTCTTGTCCACACAGCACCTCCAACCCCAGGTGGAACCATAGGCTTCATCTAGCCTCTAGGCCAGGACACAAGAGCACCTGTGCGCAGACAGCGTTTGCAAGTGCTCACAGGGATGGGAGGCAGTGCCATCGGCCACGTCCAGGTCTCAGCAGCCCCAGAAGAGTCTGGGATGGTGTGGCGGGATGGGAGGGATCAGCTCAGGGCCTGCCTCTGGCCACACAGTCAGACTGAGCTGACCTGGCAGCATCCTGCCCTGTCCCAGGGCCCAGATCTTCCTGAACTCTCACCTGCAGCCAAGGCGGGTGTCAGCCTCTGCTTACCTGCCCTCAGCGCTGCCCTGGCTGTGAGATGCATCGGCTATGGTGGCTCTTGGTAAGGCCTATCTGTCCCTTTCCTCCTGCCCAGCTTAAGAGGCCTGCAGGAGGCTGGGGGGGCCCAGGCCAGGCTGGTCCTGAACTCCTGGGGGCCTCAAAACAACACAAAGTGTTCAGAAGAACTTCCAAGGGGAGCCATTAAGCCAGAACACTGCTGCTGACACTTCATTGCCTCTGAATCTGAGGCTCCTATGAATGTGCTCATGTCCCTAAATTTCCCTACATCCTAAGGACACAGTTAGAGTCATGAGCCAAATGAAGCTCTTGAGACCCGATTTTCCCTTGACTCCAATGGCCTTGCCCCTATGAGCAGGGCAGCTGTGGCCATAGGGAGTGAGGGCTTGGCTGGGACTTCCCCCAGTCCAGGCCAGTGCCCCACGCTGCGGCCACACAGGAGTCTCCCAGCCAGGCCGGTTCTACTCCCCACAGCCCCTCTTCTGGTGAGGACTCTGGTCTGCTGCGTCACTGAGGGCATTTGCTCTGATGACTTGACTAAGTCGGTCCCAAGGCTCCAGGACTGTGCAAGTGGTCTCACTCCCGTCATAGTGAGCACGTTTTGCAGGAGGGTCTTTGAAACCCGACTAAACGTCTTGAAACTGAGTAAACGTCTGGTTTCTTGCCAAGCCTGTTGCCAACACATCTATTTATGTAGGGGAGAACCCCATCTCCCCTGTGGGCTCTGACCCACCACTATTTTACTTGCTGTTAAATGCTTCCAGATCTCAGAGGAGGAAGGGGCCATGAGGAAGGGCGGTTTTCCAGACCGATGAGGGTAGCAGCGGTGGCATCTGGAGCAGAGGGTGCAGGACAGTGCAGTGGGAAATCTCGCCTTCCCAGGGGCTGCCCCAGTCCTGAGTGGCTAGAACTAGAGTTGTGCAGGGAAGGGAGGTGGCAAGGGGAGAGCCTGCAGGCCTGGTTCCTGGAGAGGTGCCTATCACACAAACCAGCCCTCCCAGGAGAGCATGGCCGCCACCTCACACCTCACTGACACCTCACTCACTCACACTTCACTGACACCTCACTCTCTCACACTTCACTTACTCACACCTCACTCCTCACTCACTCACACCTCACTGACACCTCACTGACACCTCACTCACACCTCACTCACACCTCATTGACACCTCACTCACTCTCATCTCACTCACACCTCATTTACTCATACCTCACTCACTCACACCTTACTCATTCACAGCTCATTCACTCACACTTCACTCACCTCACTCACACCTCACTCACTCACACCTCACCTACTCACACCCCACTCACTCACAGCTCATTCACTCACATCTTACTCACTCACCTTATTCATTCACACCTCATTTAAACCTCACACCTTATTCACTCATACCGTACTCATTCACATTTCACTTACATCTAACTCACACCTCACTTAAACCTCACTCATACCTCACTCACACCAGTGCCCAGTGGGGGACCAGCAAATCTTAGTTCCAGGCCCTGAATCTAAAGTGAATGAAGCCAAACCCCAAACCCTCCATTCTCCAGAACTGGCTAGATGTTTGCTGGGGTGACTGCAATCCCTGGGTGTCCTGCACTGAGGTGTGCAGACAGTTCGAGGGAGGCCTCTAGGACATGCTGCCACCCCTACCTCCGCATCCCCACATGGCTTCCTCAACCTGTAGCCATTAGGGGAAGCTCGAAGGCCACAGCTGCCCACAGCAAGGAGCCCTGGGGCGGGGGGTGGGGAGGAGAGCCTGATACTCAGGAGCCAAGTAGGGACCCAGAGCAGACATCACGAAAGGGACAGTGTCACCCTCCCTGCCCAGAGAAGTCTCAGGGTGACAATCAGACAGCACCTTAGTGTCCTGGGGCTACCTCAAGATGCCACAAACTGTGGCTTTATCCCCTCAGCTGCAGGCAGTGTTTGCTCCCTCTGTGGCACTCAGGGCAGAGTCCCCTGCCCTCTGGAAGCCCCAGCAGCTTCAGCTTTGGCTCGACCTCTGCCTAACCTCACCTCTGCCTCTGTCTTCATGTGGCCTCCTTCCTATGAGGACACCTGTCATGTTGAATTAAGGGCCCAGCCACTCCAATTCCACCTCATTTCAGCTTGTTTACACTTGTGACAACCCTCCCAACATCACATGCAGAGGTACCAGGGTGAAGACTTCTACTTATCTTTCCAGGGCACATGATTCACTCAGCACAGAGGAGCTCCTTTCCCACCACACGCTTGGCCCCAATCCTTTTGTTCCTACTCAGGGCCTGGCAGTGGGTGGTGCACAATTACCACTCCTCCTCCCTAGGAGGTAGGTGGTCGGCCCAAGGGCAGCAGAGTGAAGCCCAGCACTCCTAGACCCCTAGCAGCCCCTTGAGTTCAATAGGAGCTCTGAGCAGTTGGTCATGACACCTGGGTCTGGGCCCAGCTCAGCCCCAGTCAAGTCAGACACATCCCCAAGCTCTCAGATCAGGCCACACCCAACTTTCCACTTGGGTCCTCCCCTGCTGCCCGGCCTGAGGACCCAAGTGGATCCGCACCAGCATTTGCCCTAAGGGGAGAGGGCATTCTGTGGATACTTTGACATAGTCAAAGTTCCCAGAACATTTTTCTCCTTTAAACTTGAGACAGTTGTTGGCTCACAAACCTCTCCTGTCCCAGAGGCCCCAGGTCATTTGTTCATTCATGGAACTAAAGCAGAGTAAGCCCTGCACTGCACCCTGTGTCCTGTGCCATGTCCTGTGCCCTGTGCCTGTGTCCTGTACCCTATGTCCTGTGTCCTGTGCCCTGTGTCCTGAGCTCTGTGTCCTCTGCCCTGTGTCCTGTACCCTATGTCCTGTGTCCTATGCCCTGTGTCCTGAACTCTGTGTCCTCTGCCCTGTGTCCTGTGTCCTGTGTTCCATGCCCTGTGTTTCACGTCCTGTGTCCCGTGTCCTATGTCTCATGCTCGGTGTCCTGTGCCCTGTTTCCTGTGTCCTGTGCCTGTGTCCTGTCTCCTTGCCTTTGCAGGACTTCCAGAGGCTGTGTAAGGCTCTGCCCAACAAACATCAGAGATTCTGTTTTGTCCATGGCTCATTTTTTATGAAAGGAGGAAATAGTGTGTGATGAAGTTTCCAGAAGTGCCCTGGCCCGAGGCAGGGACAGCTTGCCTTTTGCTGATGCTGACAAGAACAGCATTCCCCACCTCAAACCCTGTCCCAGAGCACTCTGGCTCCCCACGTGTCGAGCTGGCTCCCCTCCCTACCCACATACTCTGGTGCCACATGCTACAGTGCACCCAGGTGACAGGATGTGGCCTCCGCCCCCTGTGCATCGCCCTGGCCAGTCAGCATGGTGGCCACAGCACATTCTGAAAGGTCCTTCTAGCTTAGCTCTGCCCAGAGGTGACCACAAAGCTCACAAACATGTTCTGCAAGTCCACATTACAGGTCTCTACTAGTCCCCAAAGCCGATGGCAAGGCCACCACAGCAGACCTGGGCAAAGACACCCTGGGCTGAACCAGCTGTCTGTCATATATCAGGGTTTGGTCCTATTGTTTTATGTTTTATTTTGAAAAATATACAAAACCACATTTTTGGTTGTCTTGACTGAGGAGCGCTTCTGATGCACACCTGATAGGGCACCGTGGAGACCGTTCTGCCTGATGTCCGTAGCACCGGGCCGAGCAGCCCTATACTAAGCTGTTATTCACCAGCTGTTAGAAATGTCAAAAGGCAGAATCATAGCAAATCTAGGGGTAGATCTAACTGGCTTGTTTCCACTCCACTACTCATGGATCAGGATGGCCACCCACTGGGCAGTGGTGGGACAGGGGGTTTTGTAAGTGGGAACAGGGTGTTAGATAAGAGAAAAGCTGACTGTTGACATAAGTTAGATCAGGTTTTTGGAAGGGCTAAAGCAGGGGGGGACTCTGCTAGATGGAGAATTTCCTGTTTTGGGGGATAGCTGCCCTATTCAGGCATCTGTTAGAGGGACTTTCTCCATGCTGGTTCAGGCAGTCTATGGGGGCCCAGAGCAGGGCTCAGTCTAGAACAACAGCCTCCTGTAATTTTTCTTTAACGGAGAGATGGGTGAATCTAATGGATTAATATATGGAGTGGGCATGTGTCCAAAATACATCAAGAAATGAGACAGCACAGTTGCAACAAGCGGTGTGGTCTGAGCCTGTTTTTTTTTTTTTTTTTTTAATTGAGACAGAGTTTCACTTTGTCGCCCTGGGTAGAGTGCCACGGGGTCACAGCTCATAGCAACCTCAAACTCTTGAGCCCAAGTGATTCTCTTGCCTTATCCTTCCAAGTAGCTGGCACTACAGGCGCCCACAACAACGCTCAGCTACTTTGTTGTTCGGACCCACCAGCCCTGGCAGCCCTGGTGCATGTGGCCAGAGCTCTACCCACTGAGCTACTGAGCCTGGTTTTGTAGGGAAGCAATGTTAACAGCACCTCAAGTGCCTGGGGGCAGAGGAGCTTTGGGTGGGGGGACCTGGAGCAGGGGGGGTCCTGAAAGTGTAGTGGCCTGGAGGTACCTGGGATGGGGGGGATCAGGTGGTGGGGGGTCTGGGATGAGGGGACCTGGGATAGGGGGTGCCTGCGGTGGGGAGCTGGGGAGGGGGAGGGCATCTGGGTTGGTGGGGTCTAGGTTGGAGGGCTGGTGATTGGGTGGATGCCTGAGGTGGGGAGGTTGGGGGCAGGGCGCCTAGCTAGGCTGGGCCATAGCACCCAGGGTTTGCTCTGACACCAGACGTGGGGGAGGCTTTTTTCCTTTTCCTCTTTAGAAAAGATCTCAGTTCTCCACGTGTACATGGTCTGAGGCCTGCTGGGGGTGGAGAGGTGGCTCACAGCTCTCAGGAGTAGAGCAGGAGACTGGTTCTGCTTTCAAGGCCAGTGGGCTGGACAGCTGCCCCAGCAGCCACAGAGACAGATTTAGCACGTGCTTCAAAGGCGTCTCCATCCCTTTAACTCTGAGATGCGACTCTCAGCCCAGCAGGGCCCCTGCCCAGTAAGAGCTCGGACTCGCTGCCCCACAGGCTCACAGCTCTGCTTCTTGGATGAGTCACCAATCTGGGACAACCAGCTAGAAGTGAAACAGCCAACCTGCTCTTTTATCTCCTCATTTCTAGCAACACCTGGGAAGGGGGGGAACCAAAAAGTCTGAGGGAGAAGGGCAGCTGGCAGGGGGACGGCTCCAAGTAGAGAAGCTCCAATGCTGGAAAGCCTGGGGCCCCAGGAGAGCACGACATGGCCACACTGCCCGGATGCCTCCGCTAGGCTGAGAAACACGCTGAGCCCCGGTTCCCATAAATTCAGCTTTTATGTGGTAGTGAATAGGGCAAACAATGGGTCTATTCCAGGCTGCAGAGAACTGGCTCAGCCTGGTCCCTCCTGCAATTAGGGGCCTGGACATGGCAGGGCCTTGGTAGCCCCAGCCCTGCCTGTAAGCCTCACAAAGATCAATGCCTGGTTTGGGGGAGGAGATTTCACCATTCCCTGGGGTCCTTTGCCAACCAGACCCCTTCCCAGTCACAGGAAGAAATTCTGTGGCATTCCCAACTGCCTGCAACCCAGACAGGGGTTACCAGCCCATCAGCCCATCACCATGGGCACAGAGTTGGCTCTGGCCCTGGGTCACATATCCCAACTTCCCTCAGGACAGAGCCCCCCCCCTCACTTCATGGCTCCGCCTGTTCAAGCCCACCCACTGCTGCAGGCCAGCCCACCCCTGCAGATGTCCAGGGCAGGGATCCAGGCGAGGCTTTGGGAGCATGCACTTACAGGTGTCTCAGCCCCACCCTTCATCTCTGAGTCCAAGGCCTCACCGCCCAGTGCCTACTCACATCCCTGCCCATGGGCTTCCACAGCTGGTCTTGGGCAGAAACACTGCAATCCTGCTCTGACCCTCCAATCCCATCCCCGCCTCCCAGGAGCATGATGGCCCCCTGAGACTGCTCCCTGGCCTTCAACTGCACTGGGGTCTCCAAAGAGCAGGTGTCCTATGGCAGACTAGTCTGTGGCCTCAGTTGTCTGGTCTAACCCCAGGCCCCAATCTCATGAACTAATTCCTTAAAATAAATGACTCTCTCTCTCTTTTTCTCTGCACACACACACGCACACCCTGTGGTTTATTTCTCTGGAGAAGCCTGATTAATACATGCCGCTGGTGACGGGAGCCTCTGCAATGGCCCTCAAGGACCTCTGGCTCCTGGTGTCCACACCTTCATGTAACCGCCCATCCCTAAGTGAGGGCAGGGTCCAGAGGCAGATCTGCTGTGTGCAGGGCCCGGTATGATTAGGACAGCAGACTGTCCTCTCACTCTGCCTCTCTTGCTCTCAGGGAGGCCAGTGGCCACGGCAGGCATTGATTGCCCTATAGAGAAGCCACAGGCCAAGGACGCCAGCACCATGAGCTGTCGGGGCTCTGAGTCTTGACCACAGCCATGTGAACAACATGGAGTGTTCCCCAAGCCAGGTCTCCAGGTGACGACCCAGCCCATACCTGTGTGAGACACAGAGTCAGGAAGAGGACTCACTCCTGGACCTCTGACCCTAAACCTGTGAGGTGACAAGTGTCTGTTATCTGAGGTCTGTTGTCTTGAGCCCATGTCCTCTGGAGCTCAGTTCTCGAAGGGTCATGACCCTGCAAGGCAATATACCAAGCTGAGCAGCGCAATCCGATGAGATTCTGTCTCTGCATGTTTTTGTTCTCCTGGAGTTAGTTGTTGCCTTACTTTTATTTAAGGACAAAACAAAAAATGGATTTTCCACTACTCATGTTCCAAAAGTTCTAGCAGAATTCTTAAATGTCTCCAGAACATTTTCAAATGTTCACATGCAACAGAGAATGTGTCACTTTCATTTTTGCTTTCCTCTGGAGTCATGTTTCTCTAGGCTTGAGGATCACCTGCCACCCTGGGTGATCCTTTCACCTCTCCTCTGACTTATGAAACCTACTTTCTGTACCCCACAGTCCCTCAGGACACCATGTCACCAAAACACAGCTCTAACTGAGTCCTCAGAAAGGGAACATGGGAGATAAAACATTGTGTCCATATATCTGAAAATACCCTTATCCTGTCCCAATGACTGGCCATTTCTTGGGTGCAATATCGTAGGTCCCTCAAGTGCCAAGGACTTCCTGTGTGTCCAGCCTCCCATGTGGCCATAAAGAGATATGATGCCATCTGAATGCCTTTCTCCTTAGGTGGTTTGCCCTTGCAGTTGTAGGTTTTTGTCTCCACTGTCCTGAAATGTCCAAAGTTGTGCCTGCATGTGGGTCCTTGTCCTCCATGGGACAGGGCAGAGAGTGAGCCTGGCCACCACAGGTGCCCTGTTCCTTCTCCACAAGGAGTCTTCTTGAAGTTCCATTATTGCTGTTGACAGCAGCTCTGCTGGATTGAGCCTCTCTAATGTTCCTGTTTTTCTTGGCATTTTCCATGTTTTTGTCTCTTTGTTTTGTTTTACAAGAGGTTTCTTTTACTCTATCCTACCAGTCTGCTCACATTTTTTAATTTAGATTATTATATTTCCTTGTTTCCGAATGCCACTTTTGCTATAACATTGTTTAGTTTCATAGGCTTAACATCCATCTCATCCTGAAACACTACTGTGTTCTAAGCCTTTTCCCTGCTTTCGTAAATGCAGGCTTGCACCCGTGACCTTCCTGGCTTCAGTACCCACATGCCAGTAGCTTTCTGCACATATACCACCATGTTGCTCCTTCCTCAGATGAGGCGACTGGGCTGTAGGGGTGGGGTGTGTGCCCTGCCCCCTCTTGGCCCATCTCAGCCTGGGCCAGGTTCACAGGTGAGGGTTCCTCTCAGAGCCTGGGCTGTGACCACTGGCTCTCCTGCCTCGGGTGTGGGCCACCCTGAGAGACTGAGCCCTTCTCTCCTGCATGTCCACCTGGTGTCCCCACACATCTGCTTGGTGGCATAGATGAAGCACTGCATTTGTGCCTGGCAAGGGTCCTCAGAGCTCTCTCCCTGAGGCCACACTGCCCCACCAGAGCATTTGTCCTTCCGTCAGGGGAGCTGGGCACAGGCCTGAGCCATGCACCTGTGTGAGTGTCCTAGGCCTTCAGGAGATGGGAAGGATCCTATCAGGAGCATCAGAGCTGGCAAGGACCCACTGTGTCCCCTCCTTGTCTGCTCACAGGGAGCATTTGTCACACATGGTGAGATTGCAGTGATGAGGAGTTGGTATCTGTGGAGGGCTTCCTGTGTGCCAGGGAAGCCTTCCCTTTAGTCCCCTTCCCAACCCGGGGGACACGGAGGCACAGAGGTGCTAACAAGGGGCAGAGCCAGAAGCCAAGAGGCTCTCTCTGGACCAGACACCCACGACCAAGACCAGCTGGGCTGAAGATGCAGCAGCTGGGAGGGGCTGGCCGAGCCTCTGCTGAAGGCCCCACCCAGGGGTTCTTGGCACTGGCCCTGGGTGGGAGGATGAGCCTGGTCGCTAGGCTCCTGCCTGCTGGACCCCAAAGCCGGCATAGACCCGACGGTCCTGGACTCGAAGCGGTCTGGAGAAGCAGACTGGTGCTTCTTGGCCGGCTGAGTCACCTGGTGGGGGAGGGCACCTCCCAGGGCGCCTCCAGAGCGCTCACCCACCGGGCTTTTCATTTCTCTCTGCCTGTTTCACCGCGAAGCGGAACAGTTTGCACGGGACTGGGCGATGCAGCCACACCTGCCTCTGAGGGCCTCCCGCAGGGACTCCCACCACCGCGACACCCTCCGCGGTCCCCGACGCGCGCTGCGCATGCGCCCCGCGGGAGCCTCGCAGCCCCGCCCCCCGCCTCACCTGCCGACCAGACCACCTGGGCGGCGCGGACGCTGCGCTGCGCAGTGCTGCCCTCTCCTGGTGCCGGCGCGCCAGTGCGCTCCGGTCCCCATTCCGGAATTTCTGGTTTCTCAAACCCCATGCTCTCAACCTGGAAAGACCTTCGCAGGGTCTGGCCCAGCCCTCCTTTTCCAGGAAAGTGAAAGGGGAGAGGTGATGAAGGTCTCACTGTGTCTGACTGTCCGGAGGCTGAAATGCAGACCACCCAAGTACAGCGAAGGGTATGGGAGAGTCTGCGTGCGGGGCGAGGCGTTCTTAGGTAAAAGGAGATGTTCTAGCACCAGCAGAGGGCGCTCTCCTTCCCACCAGTAGGACCCACCCACCTCTCTCCCGCCCAGCAGCCCACAGCCCAGCCTGCACGTCCCTGGTTCTACCTCCTGACCAGGGATGTCTCACTGACCAGTTGTCCCTCCCTGCACCCTGCGGTCACTTCTGAGTGGGGCATGTGCATTTGCATGCATGCAGACCTCTACATGCACACACACACCATGTACACATGTACACACGTGTCACACACCACACAAATGCAGACACCTACACACATACACACGCCCTATACATACACGTGCACACATCACACATATGCACACGGCTGCAGACCCGTACATGCACACATACCATGTACATACACATGCACACATCACACACATGCACACATGTGCATACCCCACATGCACATGCCATGTACATATGCAAGCACATGTCACACACCACACATGTGTGCACATACAGACCCCTACATGCACACATACCATGTATGTACACACACCACACACGCACACATGTGCATACCCCTACATGCACATGCCATATACATATGCAAGCACATGTCACACACCACACAGATGTGTGCACATGCAGACCCCTACATGCACACATACCATGTAGATATGCACACACATGCCACACACCACACACATGCAGGTTCCTAGTGTGCACACATGCCATATACATATGCCCACACATGTACAGGCCCATGTACACATGCCGGCACACATACACAAATACACATGCATACACACACCACACACACACCACACAAATATACACATGCATACATATGTGCACACATACACACATGGACATGCACACACCGACATGCACACACACGCTCTCCTGTGTTGGTGTGGTGTCTGAATGTTGCCCTCAGAGCCAGGTGGTCCCCATGTGCAGCTGGGGTTAGGAGCCAGGGCTTTAGGTGGTGCCCCTAAATCATGACCTTGCATCTGCTCAGCATCACCTGAAACATGTCAGAAATGCAGATTTCCAGGTCCTCTGAGCACCTGAATCAGAATTCTGTGGGCAGAGCAGATGGGGATCTGCATTTTAAGACCCTCCAGGGACTCAGAGGACAGGTGAAAGGGATGCAGGCACTTGCTGAGAACCATCCACCCCTGGATGGCGAAGTGCACTGGGGACCAGTAGCAGCTTTGGACGCTTGTTAGAAATGCAGAGTTCCAGGCCCTCCTGCTGAATCAGACCTGCATTTAACAGCTCCCTGGGCCATTCTTAAAGTTTGAAAATCATTGCTCTGAGGGCTCCCACTGAGCTAAAACAGCACAGCAGGAGGCCTAGTGTGCAAATCCCTTCCAGGGCATTCTGGGTGGGCTTTGTGAACCAGGGCGAGGGAGGAGGGAGGGGAGAGACAGCAAGGACTCCTCCACGGCTCTCTGCCTGGGGCCCAGGAAGCTGCATGTCCGGGTCAGTGAGGGACATGGCCTGAAGGACTCAGGGAAAGGGAAAGTGTATGGCAGCAAGGGCTGGCGAGGTGGGCAAGGAAGGCCTGGAAGATCTTCCTGAGTGGTGGGACAGAGTTGTGGTCTACAGGGAGATAATTGGTAGTGTCGGGTTCTGTTCAACCTTTTTTCCTTACGTGAGAGTAGCAAATTGAGGAAAATACATAGACCCAGAAATACGAAAACATCTATCTCCCAAGATCCACTACCCAGTACCCTCACTGCTTTATTACTTCTAGGCCTTTCCTGTGCATGGTCCTTTATTTAAAAGGCAGTGATCATGATATAGCACCCGTCATTTCACTTTTCCTAACATCCTAGGCTAATTTTCACATTGTCTTCAGACATGTGGTACTAACAGCACTTTCTGGTGGTCCTTTCATGGTCAGATGCTGGAGTGCAGGTGCAGCAGGGTCCAGACACAGGAGCTGCTAGCCCACTGCTGACTATGGGGCTGTGCATCCTCAGACCTGTGGGCTATGTCCTTGTTTGCCCTCCTCAGCACCCCCCATGGTGGCATAATTTATGTTTCTCTAGCAAGCTCTGAGCCCAACAACACTCCCTGACCCTGTTGGACAAAGTGTTGCTGCTGGGAGAGAGGCCTAGGTGGCAAGCACGCTCAGGGTGGAGCCTTCCCAGCGATGGGAGACCAGAAAACCTCAGGGGTCCCATTCCCCATGGTAAAAGGGGTGCTGCGGTCCACCAGATGCAAAAGAGGGTGGAAGATGGGGAGAGCTGAGAAAGGGAAGGAGAGTGAGGGGCAAGGGATGTGGCACACCTTTTGGAGGCGGGACACAATTATAAGAGGGTCCTTATCTAACAAAAGCCATCAATGCAACCTGGTTCTGTGTACCCTCAATGAATCTCCAACA
This sequence comes from Perodicticus potto, assembly GCA_963574655.1. Lineage (NCBI taxonomy): Eukaryota > Metazoa > Chordata > Mammalia > Primates > Lorisidae > Perodicticus > Perodicticus potto. Next base: position 29,829 of record CAUYRH010046794.1, read on the forward strand.
ATAAAAAAAGAGAGAGAGCTGCCAAGCCAACTGCCCATAGAGGGCGCTGGTGCTATGCGGAAATATGAACCATGGGGTGGTTTGGCAGCTCCTCAGCATGCTGAGGAAAGTGGGAATTCAGAGCTTAAAGTTCCCAGCTCAGGAGGCAGATGAGGAAAAAGAAAGTTGCAAGAAGGACTGACTGTGCCCTCAGAGCTGGGGTCTCAGAGGCCTCTCCCCACCCTAACACACTGGGAGCTTCCTACTCCTAGACTTTTGGTGCAAACTGGGGTTACGCTGAGCACCTACTTTCGCTGGCACCAGGCACAGGGTGCTGTGTGATCAGCCTCAGAGCAGCCTTGGGCGCTGAGTTTCCGAATGGCTCCCCGGGCCAGCAGCATAGCCATGTCCTCACACTTGTTGCTCCTCGTGTGTCCTGTGGGACTCCCCAGGGGGGACTCTGGAAGCTGGCGCCTGGGCCCCCCTTGACCCTGTCCCAGGCACCTTTCCCTCTGCTGATTCTGCTCTGAGCCGTGAGTAAACCGTCCACGGGGTCCTGTGCTGACCATCGGCCTGGGGTGAGCTTAGGGACTTTGGACACCACTGCCCTAGAGAATCCATCTCCTTCCACAGCCCCTGAATCCAGTTTTCTGTAAAGGGAACCCGAAGCCTAATCTGGCAGGGGGCTGGATTAATTGACAACTTCTCTGGGCATCTTTTGTGCAATTCAGGGCACTTGCTTCTTTGGATGGAGACATGTGGGCAGACTGTGATGAAGGTGGGGGCCTCAGACCCTGGGACCACAGGACACATGGGCGAGGAGGTTCCCAGTATCCTTTAAATGCCCCCAGGGTGACCAGGAACAATGTGGAGAATGCCACCCTGGACATGATCCCTGAATCCACTGGGATGATGGACCCAAGGGGCAGGGCCACGAGGCTGGCCTTACTGCATGGGGGCTGTCATGGTTAGATGACCATGGCATAATGAGATCAGTCCAAGCCTTGGAGCTGGACGCTGGTGTCCTTGGGGCTAGGACTGTCTCCTTCCCAACTACAGGCTTAGGTTTCATAAAAGCAGGAAAGCTCTGGTCTGGGGACAGAAGTCTAGCTTGACCCCACACTTCCTGCCATGACTTTTTATAGCGGATGTTCTGCAGTGGCAGCCCCTGACCCAGGGCTTCAGTAGCTTCCTGGAGGTCTCCTCCTGCCTGCTTGTCTGAGTGAAGACAGTTTTGGGATTCCCTGGGCCCTTTTCTTTTTATTTCTTTCTTTCCTCTTTTCTTTTGTTTTTTTTTTTTTTTGCAGTTTTTGGCCGGAGCTGGGTTTGAACCCACCACCTCTGGCATATGCGGCCGGTGCCCTATTCCTTTGAGTCACAGGTGCTGACCTCTTTTTTTTTTTGAGTGCCTGCCCCATGTACCAGGGTGGGTTTGAATCCACCACCTCCCAGTATATGGGGCCCACACCCTAATCCTTGCGCCACAGGCGCCGCCCCCCCCCCCCCCCCCGCCCAGGCCCTTTTCATAGGGAGGAAATCTCTGCCAGCCTCAACATCACACAGAATGTCTCTCCTCAAGGAGAGAAAATTGGGTTTATTTCAAGTACCAACGTTGAAATCAGCCTTAAACACTTTAGAAATGGTGTGTGCAAAGATGTTTTTCTCTCCATTTGATCTTTGGATCCGATTCCCAACACTGATCCTCTGACTGTGTGTGCCAGCAGGGCACAGAGGCTCACAGTCCTCCATGGGAGATGAAATATTCAGTCTGACGGGTCAGGCAGGTGACGCTTCCTGCCTCATCTCCAGCCTGGGTATAAAGAGACGCCCGAGAGCCTGCAGCAGGCCCCTCCAGGCTGGTGGCTGGGCTGAGCGGACAGGGCTCAAGGTAACCTTGGAAGGATCAGACAGCACCCTTGGTCAGAGAGGGTGGGGAGGTGAGCACAATTTCTTGATAGTGAGAGTTAAATCAGGCCAATTGAGGTGGGGATTTCCCCTCTGAAAGATGGTCTAAACCACTGGCATTGAAACAGCTATGAAAACAGTAATAAATCCTCTTTTCCCAAGTGCTGCCCACTTTGGGACTGGGTGGGGGGGTCTTGCCTATCCTGGCTTCCTCCTGCTGCAGGTGGACCCGCATGTGCCAGGGGAAGATGCGAGCCTGTGCAATTCTGGGGCTGGCCCTTTGCCTCCTGCTGGGGCTGCTTGCAGGTGAGGCCTGCCAGGCATGGCCCTCAGCAGCCCTCTGGTGCCCTTCCCTCCCCTGAGTCCTGCATGGGGCGTGGGGCGGGCCTGGGGGTGACCTGGTTGCCCTTCTCGGGAGCGTGGGCTGACCTCGCTGATGGCTCTTCTCTCCCTCTGCAGGGGCCAAGCCTGTACAGGAGCAGGGAGGTACCGTCCTTTCTTTCCTTCCATTCCTGTCAGTAACTGGTGCTCTGAGAAGGGTGGGGAAGAGCTTACAGGGAGGGCAGTGGCTGCTTCTCCCATGCAGACACATGGGGGGCCAGGCTCAGCTCGGCCTGAGCACACAGAATGTGGCCCTCTTGTCTGGCCCTAAGCTGTCCAGACACAAGGGCTGTGAGTCTCTCTGGGCCTGGACCCTGCCCTCGAGCAACCTGGGGACATTCTGGGTAGGAAGCCAGGGCCCTGACATTCCCACCCTCAGACTCAGGCCCCAGCCCCCAGGCCCTCCCATCTGAGTCCTAACTCAGTCCAGAATCATCGGGGGAGCTCCAGTCCTCTCCTGTTCTCTGGGACTGGCGCTTGCTCTGAAATCTCACCAGGAGGTGGCCAGGGCCCCTGAACCCCACCCCACAGTTCCCTGCCTGCTCAGGACCCCCAGACTAGAGCACCCTCATCCTTCCTTCCCCTGCCTCAGTTCCCCAAGTCAGGTGTCCCTGAAGGCCTAGGTCATTGCCCACCGATGTTGAGGACAGCCTAAGCTTCACCCCTGAGCCAGGAAGGGTGCGGGCACAGCCGGGTACCACCCACTTGCCCTGGGGCCTCCATGGACCCTGTCTTCAGGCAGGACAGCAGGGACAGCCCTGAGGCAGGTGCTGTGTGTCTTTCAGACCCCTACGCAGAGCTGCCGGCCATGCCCTACTGGCCTTTCTCCACTTCTGACTTCTGGAACTATGTGGAATACTTCCAGACCCTCGGGGCCTACCCCCAGCTGGAGGACATGGCCCGCACCTTCTTTGCTCACTTCCCCCTGGGGACCACCCTGGGCTTCCATGTCCCCTATCAGGAGGACTGAGCAGTGTCCAGCCTGGGGCCTGCCTTCCCTACCAGTCTGCACTTGGCCAGGCCTTGGGGCAGGACTGGGGTCACCCAGGAGCCACGGTCCCGGGGAAGGCGGGAGATTGGGCCTGGCCTTGCCTCAATAAACTGACTGAAGATGCATGAGGAATGCCTGTGGGCTGTCTTTCGAGAAACTGCTGTGCTCAGGTGCCATCGACTCTACTTGACAAACAGACCTGGTTTATTTTGATTGCTAGTGAACACTTACATCTCTGTCTACACACATGTAGCAGGGCACTCGCGCTCAACCATGCTTGGGGCTGGCCCTTCAGGTGTCACTCTGTCATGTAACTCTCACAGCACCCAGAGGGTGGTCTGTAAGTCCTCAGATTATGAGACAGAGGAAACGGAGGCAGAGACACCAGGTCACTGCCTGACTTGAGAGCCTACAGCTGGGTAGAGGGGAACCAGATACCTTCCCAGGTGGCCATGCCTACGCTGGGCAGCCAGCTTCGCACCAGAGTATGCCCAAGTGTGGTACACACGGGCAGCAGAAGTGAGAGGCCCATGTGTGAGGAGCAGGGCCTGGCGTGCTTGGTCTCCCAGGACAAGGCTCCAGGCTTGAAGCTGCTGGAAGGGGGCTTCGTGGGAACTTTGAGGGAATGGAAGGTGAGTGGGCAGCATGGACAGAGCCTCAGGGACTGGCCTCAGCATTGGGAAAGCCTCTGCACAAGTAGTGAACACCCAGCTCCCAAAGAATGCAAGTGGACCCTGGAGACCCTCTGCCCTACCAGCTGGGAAGAGCTGGGTTTGTGGACCACTCCTCCTGGTCACCAGCGAGTCCCAGTCTCATGAGTCAGACTTCCACTCGGGCACTTAAGGGTGACGCACATCAATATGGGTCAGATACTCAGTCACATACCTGGCACTGCTTCCACCTGTACCCTGTGCTGTCCATGCCGCTGGGTGGCCTCTGCCTGGACCACCCGTCTGTCAAATCTCAGCTCAATGCCATCTTCTTGGACCCACATCCCTTCTCTAGTGGCCCAACCCCAAGCCAACCTACTTCTAAAACATGTTAAAGAAAACATTATCCAACAGTCTTTGGTAAAGGGCATGTAGGAGACTTTATTCAAAACCATTGTGATAGGCACAGAGACCATGCAATGGGGTCATGCACTGGGGGTGGAGACTGGGCTCCAGCTCCGGCAGGTGGGTAACAAAGGGCAGGGAGGGTTTGTGGAGGGAAATCATTGATACTAACATCAGGGTTAGGGGTTCTGGCCAAAGACAGGCGGGTGGTAGACACCACCTGGGCAGATGTTGGGGGAGGGCTACAGGGGGCTCTTTGATAAACTGGACTTTACAAGGATGGGCACAAACAGGCCTAGGAGGAGGCTCAGGGGCCTAATGAGGTTTGGTCAAGCAAAGAATCTTAGACAAAGTGTAGCTCAAGTTCCTCCCTCTCTTTCCCCTTTTCTTCCTTCCCTCTTTTCTCTCATTCACATTTTTTGTGAATCATGGTACACCATGACATAAAAGTGACCACTTACCCACTTTTAAGTGATAGCATCGAGTACGCTTGCTTTGTTGTGCAACCATCCCCACCATCCATCTCCAGAAGGTCTTCATCTTCCCTAAACGGAAACTCTGGCCCCTCCAAACACTAACTCCCAATTCCCCGGCGCCCCCCTGCTATCTGTCCTTGTGATCGCGACAACTCCAGGGGCCTCGTGCAAGTGGAATCACACGTGCTCGTCTTTTTATTTTACTTAGCATAGCTCCGCAGGGCTCGTCTTTGTTACAGCACGCGACAGACTTCCTTCCTATGGAGGGCCCCGTACTGTCCATTGTACGGGAAGACCACATTTTGCCTGTCCGTTCGCCTCTCCACGGCCACTGGGTTTGTTCCACCTGCGGCCATTGTGAGTCTCGCTGCTGCGGACACGGTGGGCTGTGCCCCTTCAAGTCTCTGCTTCGGCTCTTCTCAAACTGCGGGATCCACGGGCGGGTCCAAGGTCAGCCCCGGAGGTGCCTCGAGCGGCCCCTGGCGGCAGCCGCCCCGCTTACACCACCGGCAAGGCGGGCGCGCGCCTCCACCGCCCGGCCGACAGCGCCACCACAGAGTCCGCGGTCCTCCGGCGTCTAGACCCGCCGCGGCCGGCGCACCGGAAGCAGCTCCGCGGCCGGAAGCCGCTTCACACGGCCGCGGGCCGAGATGAAGCCGGCGGTGGACGAGATGTTTCCCGAGGGCGCCGGGCCCTACGTGGACCTGGACGAAGTAAGGAGCCCGGGGGCCTGGCGGGCGGACCCCGGGGTGCGAGGGTGCGCGGCGCACGCCCCTCCGTGCCCACGGCAGAGACTGCGGACCCTCCAGGGACCCGGGGAAGAGCAGCGGCGCCAGGGGCGCGGCCGCACGTCGAGGGCGAGGCGTCCGGTGCCCCAGCCCAGGGCGCTGCGAGGTCCAGCCTGGCTGGCCGGGGTCCCGGGTCCCGGGTCCCGGGCGTGCAGAGGGCGAGGCGTCCGGTGCCCCAGCCCAGGGCGCTGCGAGGTCCAGCCTGGCTGGCCGGGGCCGCCGGGAGCGCGCCTGTAGTGGAAGAAGTTGAGTTCATTGCTCCTCTGATGGAGGCAACGCACCCCGGGGAAGCATGGCTTCTCCATAACCAGGAGTTAGGAATGACTTGTCACGGGGTTGGAGCTGTTTAGCAAGCAAAGTGGGCTTTGCTGTGGGCCGAGTGATTCTCTGATTGGGCCCCTTTAACACATCTCAGCTAGAACGAGACTAGAGCAAGGCTGAAAACTGTCCTCTGTAAGGAAACCCCTGTCAGCCGTCATAGCTATTTGGGGGCGGTAGGGGTTGGCATTTTTGTGCTTGGCACCGTGATTTTGTTCTTTTCTGTAATTATACAGGGTTATGAAGTGGTCTGGTTTTTTGGCCAGACTCCATCACGCCCACAGAGCAACCACGTCTGACGTGTGGGTGTCCTGTGAGATGGTTTAAATTTGTTGGTGAAACACTACGCCCTAGTGGGGAGTCTCAGGCCAGCTCTGGATGTCAGGGGCTCTTTGTCAAAGCTCAGAGGATACGAAGATGGTCAGGTGTAGGCCCTGTCCTTATGAAGGTTCTGGTGTGGCAGAATGTGAAGTGTAATTGAAAGCTAGAGGTGCAGGACTTTGGGAGGCTTAGAAGGCTGGAGGACTTGTCGGTATTTGCCAAGAAGATGGGGGTGAAGGAGAAAGGCTGGATGTGAGCAGAGTCCTGGGGGTGATGCCGACTGGTGCACTAAGGGAGAGATTGTCATGTACTTTGGTGTGGGGGAGCTGACAGTCCCAGAGAAAGGGGAGAGAATGACCAGGGCCCGCATCCTGGAGCAGAGCTGGAGTGGGGGTGCTCTGGACACCCACTCCTAAAGCACCCCCGCTATAGCCAGTCTTCTCTGTCCTGTTTTAAAGTTACTGCCTTGGATGATGTGGACCCACTAGAGGCCTTTATAGTGGGGAGGGACAGGCTCTGATTTGCTCTGTAGAGTGGTCACTTTGGGAGGTGACCTGTAGGGAGGGTTTGGAGATTGGGTTTGGTGTGAGAGAGTAGAAAGATGGGAACAGGAACTTGAAGAGGGTCTGAATGAGGTAATGAGAGTAGGGCTGAAGTCCCCCCAGCATTTGAGTGGTGGAATCTGCATGGCTTGCAGTGGTGATGGGGACAGGGGACGAGGCTGAGCATCCTGGGTTTTCTCTGGGGTTGCAGAGAGTAGCCGCGACAAGGAACACAGGCAGTGCTCAGCAGGTGCTTAGCCCCCTTGGAGGGCTGGGGACGGTTTGAGCAAGTAGCCTTGGGAACATGAGAGCCAGGGCAGCAGTGGGGACCAGGGTGCTGCCATCAGAGGACTCTGCTCTGATTGTCACTGGGTGACTCTACACTTGATTGAAAATCCTGAGTGCATCAGATTGCCCCGCTTTGGTTGTGGTGTGGTTTAGAAAGTCCCACATTGGCAGCTCCCACCAGCACCTCAGGGCCAGGGAAGGTCCCTTCCCCAAGAAACACAGTTCAGTTCTCAGAAGCAGGAAGGGATCCAAAGCAGAGAAATGGTCAGCCTGGGTTTGCACACTTGTGGCCTCTGTGGTGATGTCCAGTAGGGGACAGGGAACTACTTCTTGAGGTTTACAAAAATGTAGTGGTGCTTAGGGCAACAGCAGGTTTCTTTTTAAAAGGCAAGGAGGAATCAAGGGACATGTGACCTTGAGAGACCTTAAAAATATTTCCTCCGGTCCCCCCACCCCCAACACACACACACACACACACACAATTCCTTTGTAACAAAAATTGTGACTTCAACTTGAACCCTGTCCCCATCACCTGCCTTCCTGTTTCTGGACTCGGCAGTGGGCTTGACCCTGTTCTCTCCGAAGCAGCTGACATAACCATGCCTTTCTGTCCTGCAGGCAGGAGGCAGCACTGGGCTCCTAATGGACTTGGCGGCCAATGAAAAGGCAGTTCATGCAGACTTTTTTAATGGTAAGGATGCAGGGTTGGTAATCTGAATGTTTCTTCTGCAGGTTAGGGCAGCCAAGCGAGTTTGTGACATGAATAATTTGGATCAAGGACAATAAAGCACAGACCCTGTGCCACTGTCAGGATGCAGCATAGTGGTACGTGTGATGGCAGTGGCCATGAGCACTGGCCATCAGCCCTGCTTCTCAGAAGAAAAGTAGCATGAAATTGCTTGTGTCCTACTTCCCGGTGTTGAACCTGAGCACTGCTGCAGCGTTGGCACTGCCTGCAGCCCGAGACTATAGCAGCCCCGGCCTTTGACTCAAGCAGAGGACCCCAGTCCGGCCACCTGTCTGTGCTCTCATCCCGCGCTCTTCAGATGGTGCCTCACCTGCCCTTCCCTCCCACCCCTTTTGCCCACCATGATTCCTGTGCCCTCAATTGCCTTGGAAGAGTTACAGCCGCTTGGGCCCCTGCCTGCCCCATCCCTGAACTCAGGACATAGGACGTGTTTCCCTCTCATATCCAAGGGCTTTAATGCTGTTTGCCAAGGACATGCCAAATAAACAGTCAAGGCTGACCTTATATAAAACATGTGAAGTCTTTGGATGGGGGAATTTCTGTTGTTCTCTTGTGGTGTGTTAAGGCCTTCTCCTTTGGATTATATTAGCCCTTCCTAAGGGTTCCAGTAATAAGTAGAAATAGAAGCCAGGCTTCTAACTTGTGGGAGTAGGACGTGCTTACTCAGGAGAGGTGTGTGGTATTTTTTCCCCTTTTCATCCCCCTGGAATCCTTGGGGCCCCAGAGGAGCAGGAGCTTCTGTAGCCACTGGGATGTCATCCTGTCATGCTGGCTTCTGACTTATCAAAGGCCTCCTGGAATCTGCTGATTGTCAGCCAGTCCTGAGGAAGAAGCCTGGAAGCTGGGTTGGGGTTCAGGCTTCCTGGTGCCACATCCTGCCTGAACTGTTTGTGCAAGGGCATTGCCATCAGAGAAAACAAACAGAAAATGGACTCTGTGGGCGGCCCTGAAGCTGCCTCCTGTGGCAGGGCTGTGTGGTCGCTGATGCCAGCACATTGGACTCACAGTGGGGTGCTGTCCTTCGGAGTCCCTTCATCCCCTGCCAGCCCCTGGGTTCAGAGGTGGTGGGCGTGCCTTCACGCTCAGGTCCCCGTGATTTCTAAGAGCAGCCCTCCAGTTCTGAGGAGACAGCACCTGTGAGGGGCCCCAGGCCTGACTTGCCAAGTGAGCACCTGGACGTGTGGGCAGTGTAGTTTCATTCTTCATGCCACAGCTGGCAGGGAAGGGACACAGGGGAGCGGCACGGCCCCTCCGTGCACCTGCCAGCCATGTCCACAAGGTACATGCTACCCCGGTTGGGTGGTGGCGTCCTCCATGCACGGGAAACCGCCTAGTGTGAGAGCTGTTGGGCTTTGTAGGGCATTTGCCAGGTTCTTTGGCTGATCAGAGGAGTGATGAGCTCCTATCTCCTGGGCAGTGGGGTTTTAACCATGAGCAAGACTTCTCTGTCACTGTGTTCTACAAAATAGCAGCGAGTCCAGGCAAGTCAGCTAGCAGGGACACTGTCATGATGAGCCCTGACACGGGTAGGTGGGCCTGTCTCTAGGGACACTTTGCAAGAGAAGATTGTCCGGAGATGACAGCAGGGCAGAGGCTCAAAGGGTGTGAGGGGTCAGCCAGGGACAGGGACTGGATGGCACGTGCCCAGAGCACAGCATCACGCAGTGTCAGGAGTGGGGTGGGTGTGGAGTTCTGCAATGTGGCTGGGACAGCCGGGGCCCTCTGCAGTGGCCACAGGTGCATTGGGGTCATGGCCTCCTGCTTCCTCACTCTGCCTAGCCATCAAGTAGTTGAGCGTCTTCTAGTTCATGATCAGACTGCACATTTTCAGCACACAAGAATGGGTTTTAGGTTTTGTCTTCTTCCACTGAGAAAAAATACTTGACGGTAGGGAGTTTGGAAAATATGTGAAAGTAAACAGAAGGACCAAACGGCCACAACTTTGCCCAAAGTGATGTGCTGTGTATTTGCTATATTTCTTGCAGCAGGAACAGGGCTGAGCTCGTGTTTCTCAAGTCTGAGTGGCCTTCAGACTCTATGGGAGCGATTCTCATGGAACCCGGTCCTCCTGCCTTTCTCCAGCCCACCCCGGTTTCCCCCTCTACTCCACCTGGACCCAGCATGTGCTTTCTGCCCCGTTATGCCGTCCTGAGCAATGGGAGCAGTGCCCTGGCCGCAGGGCGCACACGTGCAGTTGTGGACACTCATGCGTCGTGAGTGCACAGCCCTGGCCGTGAGCTGGCTGCCCACGTGCTACAGAACACCCCTACACGCATTTTCTTACGATTACCATCTAAATAAAAACAAGGTTTAAAGTACACTCCAGACAGCGCTTTCCCCCTTGGACTAACCATATCTATGAGCCCTGGAGGATAAAACAGTCTGGTCATGGGAAAAGTCTTTTACTTAATTAGATTGTTTATTGTTTTCCTGTTTATTTTGAACCTCTCTGGAATTAATTTTGAAGTGATATCCTCAGTTGCTTCCCCTGGCATGCCCCAGTAACATGGCTTTGATTATTTACCTAGATTTTGAAGATCTCTTTGATGATGATGATATCCAGTGAGGTGCTGTCCAGCCGCTGGCACGGCCACACCTCGGCTGCAGAGCAGTACAGTGGATACTCTCAAAGGACAGTTTCAGATGGCTGCAGAGAACTTGTGGACATCACCTGGATTCAGGCTGGGTAACCAGGAGAGAGAAGAGCAGTCTTAACCACGTCCATGAAGCTGTTAACCTCTAAGTGTGACTGACTTTTGTCCTTATTTCAATTAAAGAAAGCTATATTGTGATGTACAGCATAGTTTTAATTCTTTTATTTCTGAGTGACTCTCAATAGTCCCTAAACTCTGTGTGCACACGTGAGAGAGCCGTGCTTCTCAGCATGGCCATGATCCCCAGTGGTCTGCACACAACCTCATGCTGGTCAGCACGGCAAGCCTTGTCCGTGGGCAGTGCTGGGTAGCTGGCGGCTGCCATTTCAGGTGGCGTGTGAGTTAGAGCAGTGGGCATTGCGGCCGAGCCCTGAGGACTTTGTGGTGAGTCCTCACCTTGCCCTGTGTGGGCAGGTGGGCACTGCCCCTTCAACTGTAGGCTCGTGTCTCCTCGGCCACTGTCACCCACTGAGACCAAAGGAACCAGGATGACAGGATGATGATTTTGAAAGCGGTGGCTTCCACATGAGAGAGGTGTGCTTGTCCATTTCAAAGGAGAACATAACATCTGTGGTGCAAAGCTTTGTTTACTTTTCAGGTTTCTTACTGATTTGCCTCATTAATTGATAATGGCTAAAAAAAAAATAAGAATACCATTTCATATCCCTGACAAGAGAAGGGCGTTTTTCACACCGGGAAATGCCCAGGCCCCACTGCTCCTGCAGTCCCCATCCTCAGCAGACAGATGGAGACAGCTACCTCCGTCCAGAGAGCTCACGCAGAGGTGTCACCAGGATGTGTTTCCAGGAAGGAGATTTTAGGAGGCAGGTGAGATTGTTTTAAGAGCAACGTCAGTTCCACCTCATTTTCTCAGGAGTGCCATGCAAATTTCTGACCTGATGCTTTTTAATTTTTTTTAGACAGTCTTACTTTGTTGCCCTCGGTAGAGTGCTATGGTGTCACAGCGCACAGCAACCTCAAACTCTTGGGCTTGAGTGATTCTCTTGCCTCAGCCTCCCAGGTAGCTGGGGCCATGGATGGCCGCCACAACATGCAGCTATTTTGTTGTTGTTGTTTGGCAGGCCCGGCCGGGTTTGAATCTGCTAGCCCTGGTGCATGTGGTCGGCGCCCTAGCCGCTGAGCGTCAAGCCCTGAGCCCCGACTTGGTAACCTTGGCGGTGCTCCTCTCCTTTGCTGGCGCTTAGCAGCCAATGGCCACTGAGACCAGCCAGCCATCCAGCGTGGCTTCCTGAGCTGCCATGAGGGCAGATGGAAGACCGGGCAGGGTGAACACTGACTGTTGTATTCAAGCTCTGCACGGGGCTGGCAGTCAAGACTTCAGCTCTGTGTCTGAGACGTGCCTCAGGTCTGTGGGCCAGAATAGCAGGATTCCAGCAGCAAAGGGTGAGGTCTGTGCCCTCAAGGACAGGGTTTCTCAGCTTGATTTCACTGGTTCATTCCTGGGAGGAGATTCTACTAAGTGGATTCCTTGGAACTAGCATACAGAGTTCTGTGGGGGAACAGCCAGGTACTTCGTGAACCGTTTAGTGACCGAGTGGTTACTCTGCACTTAGCCAGCAGCCGAGGTCTGCAGTAGCCTGGTGGCAACAGGCTTGCCCCGGGTGCCACACTGGGTCCTGCAAGTCAGTCTTCTCTTCAGCGTCCCTTTCCTGAGTGAGCAAGGATGTCGGCCTCCAAGTCACCTCTGGTCTCCAGCAGGAAGGACGCGTACGGCAACACGGTGGCATATTGGGCCTGGAGAGGGCTGTGGGTCCCTTCCAGACAGGTGCCTGTGCACCTCAGAGCCCTCCCTGCTGGTGCTGGGATGCAGACTTGTCCTGGCAGCCTGTGCACTCCATGTGAGTATGTGTGAGTGGCGTCCCCTGCACGTCGGCAGGCCCGTGCGAGCCCCTGATGCCTCCCTCTGCCGCACAGGGTCTGTGCAGCTTCCTCAGTGCCATGAGGCCAAGAGACAGAGTCTCCACCTTTTTTCTCCATGATCTCCCTGGGATGCAGCCACCACCCGTAGGCCATCGGGAAGACAGTAACTGTAGGTGGCTGTCCTATCCAGGCTGACTCCCTGGGCAGACCTCTAGCCATTGTCAGTAATATGTTTTCACTTACTCCGACAAAGGTACGTTAACTGAAAAGAATGATGAGGCTGGTGATTTGGAAAAGGAGAACTTCATTCCTCACCCAGTGTTTATGGCTTGCAGCGGCCATTCTGGGTCCCAGCCACAAGCCAGGAGCACGTGCTTCAAGGGCATGATGATGGAAACAAGATTTCATACTGAGTGCGGTGTCTTAATGTGCGCACAGCAGAGCCTCCGTAGCTGACCACGTCCCCTCACTGACCACCCCTCAGGTTGACCTAGTTTTCACTGACTGGACGTGACCATGTGTATGTCAGTACAGTAGTCCTAGTCTTTTATGGTGACCAGCTTGTTAGATCCATCGGGTGTCACCTGACAGAAGCTCTACTGTATCTTACAAACTGTGAGAAGAATCGAGAATACTTAAGAAAAGAGAACTCCACACTGTGCAGGGGGCTGGCCGTCCCTCTAGGGGGTCCATGCTTAGAAATGGACGCTCCCGTGTCAGAAAGGTGACCAGGACATGAAGCCCTCTCTGCAGGTGTCCACAGTGTTAAGATCGCTTGTGGTTGGCAGTCTCATGTGGTTGACTGTGAAAGTCTTGAGACAGGCTGTGTGGTCCCCTATTTCACTTCCAATAACACGGTTGATAGCATCCTTTTTTTTTTGAGACAGAGTCTCGCTCTGTGCCCTGGACAGAGTGCCATGGGGTCATAGCTCACAGCAACCTTAAACTCCTGGGCTCAAGAGAGCCTCTTGCTTCAGCCTCTCGACTAACTGGGAGCACAGGCGCCCACCACAATGCCTAAGTAATTTTTCTATTTTTAGTAGAGACAGAGTCTCACTCTTGCTCAGACCCGTCTTGAACTCCTGAACTCAAGCCCTCCCACGTTAGCCTCCCAGAGTGCTGGGATGACAGGTGGGAGCCACGGAGCCTGGCTGGCAGCGTCCTTTCTGATTCACCTGTGCAAGTTTCAACTGCTCGGCCGATAGGTCTTGCTGGAAGGGCTCCATTTGTCTCTGTCCACAGATTTTACATTTCCTGATTTGTGCGTATTTCAAAGCTTTCATAATGATCTATACATCAGGAAAGAATGATGGTCTGGCCCTTACTATGAAAAGCCTGATGGCTGTTAGCAGGGAGGGTAAAATAAGGAGCGTCTGACCTCCCATCAGGAGGAACTCAGATTTAAGGTTTCTCTGGGGTCCCTTGGACTGTCAGGGCATTACTCGGGGGAGGGGGGGGCTTAAGGCTTTATGTTTAGTTCACAGATACATTTTTTTTTTTTTTTGAGACAGAGTCTCACTTTGTCACCCTCAGTAGAGTGCAGTGGCGTCACAGCTCACAGCAACCTCCAGATCTTGGGCTTGGGCAATTCTCTTGCCTCAGCCTCCCGAGTAGCTGGGACTACAGGTGCCTGACCACAATGCCCAGCTACTTTTGTTGCAGTTGCTACTGCTGCTTTAGCTGGCCAGGGCCGGGTTCAAACCTATCACCCTCAGTATATGGGGCTGGTGCCCTACCCACCACCGATATGTATTTTCTCACTTTTTTATACTTGCCACATTTCTAAAGCCTGCTTTGGAAACAGTTATGTCCCTAGTGACCTCAGGCTTGGCTGCCAGCCAGGCTGTCAAACCTCAGAGACCCAAGTGAGTCTGGCCGGTGCTTCCTGCCGCTTGGGGACAGTCAGCTGGTGTGGGTGAGGAGGGGAGGCCCCCAGGGGTTTGGAGAAGCCTCTCCCATAAGAAAAGAAGGAAGCTTTGTGTATTAACTTCCCTGGAAGTGAAAGGACTTTTTTGGAAGCTTTGCAAGGAGAGTGGCCCAGGGCCCAGGGATGCCTGGGCTTAACCATCTCCTGCCTGTTTGCTCTGCCAGCTGGCCTCTTTAGCCCAGATCGTCTTTCTCCATAGCAGAAAACATGGTTCTGGCAGTTTCTACACCACCCTCGGGGGCTGTGTGTGCCACGGGCACGTGGGGATGCTCTGCACCCCCTTCCACAAAGCAGTACCCCTGCCACCCTCAGAGTGTGGAAGGACCTCGTCCTGCAGGGGCAGGGGTGCTGTGGAGGACCACCACACAGTGGCTGTGATGACTTACTTGGAGAGGGTTTCCTGCTAATGTTAAGTGTTTTGGGGGGTCCTTGAACCTTGAAGTGAGGATACTGATGAAATGGAGCCCTTCCTGAACGGTGTTAATGCCAACCATGTGGGAATGCGGGGTTTGGCTCTGGAGCCTTTTCGGTTGGGAGGTAATTGGAGAATGAAATTTGCTCTGATACTTCAAGGACTTTGGAAGGAAGTCTTTGGCTCCTCTGGCTTCTACTCCTTACTGGGCAGAGGCAGCCTTTGTGCCTGCCATTGTGCCGGGAGGAGGCGGCTGGGGCCTCTCCCAGGCACCAGGAAACTTCCCAGGAGAGGAGGTGAGCCTCTGAGTCCTTAGCCTGACACAGGGAAACTGAGACAGGGTGCTTTTGAAATCAGCCACATTTTTAGAAAAGGGACAGTATTGACTTTAGAACTTTCACTGCTGTGATTACTGCTTGGAGCCACCATGAGCAGCGCTGAGAAAAGGCTGCTCCAATGAAAAGCCCCTTTGTCCCTCATGAGGCCAAAGCTGGGCCTTCAGCGGCTGGGCCTCTGCTGCGGGGACAGGACCAGTCTCAGGGTTCAGGCCTCCCCAGGGGACTGGCCAGACTGTGTTTTCCCAGCATCTGGCTCGGGCCAGTCCCTGCAGGGTCACAGTCATTCCTGGATCATCTTGGCCACAGCATGTGACAAAAATAACGCTGCCTTTCAGGAGCCCCAGAGTGCTGCTCCTAAGGTGACTTTAATGGCATTTAATGGTTCCTGGGCAACTTTGGGAGAGTGGGTGGCCTGCGTCAGAGATGGCCATGCCCTCGAGGTGCAGCCACATGGAGGCGGGGCACAGTGGCCCAACCCACATGGTGCCTGCGCTTAGGGACAGCCTGGCCCCTCTGTCCCAGCATCAGGCAGAGCGTCCAACACACAGCAGGTGCTCAGAGCCTGTGGTGTGTAAACAATAGGCAGAGGGTCCGACGTCCAGGGTCCTTCTGGAGAGGACAGAAAGCTGCCCAGTGAGGTGCTGTCCTGCATTCCAGCTCCCCCAGGCCTCTGCGTCCTCACATGGTAGGAGGCCAGAGGTCTCACAGGCCCCTTTCTAAGGCACAAATCCCCTTTGCGAGGGCTCTGACCCCATGACCTGGTCCACCTTGAGCCATCAGCTAGGAGGTTTGCATTCCAGGGGAGTCTTGGGGGACACCAACATTCAGACAGTAGTGACTTGGCTCTGGAAAGTGTGTGCACACGGTGCAACGCCAGGCAGCCTCCACGCCACCCAGCAGGGGGACATCGGTGCCGCACATCCACGTCAGGAAGGTGTGTGTGTGAGTGTGGGCAACGGGGCTCTGCCAAAGCCTGACTGCCACACAACCCGAAGTCATCCTGTGCATGAGCTTGTCAAGGGGTCCATGACGACACCTCCTGTGGGGCGGCCAGGGTCACCAGTGGGCTGACATGGACGCTCAGAGGCTGTGTGGGCACAGCTGTCTGCAATTGCGGGTCACGGGAACACTCTGCTCTTTCTCAAGTCCCTATACCTTGTAGAAACGCCTCTCTTTTCACTGGGCAGAGTGATTTGTCCCAGGTCCCTCAGAATTCAGAGGCAGACAGGGGCCAGAGCCCGTCCTGGTGTCGAGACCTTCATGCTCTTTCCTCAGAAATCTAAACACGCCTGGAGACAAGGGCAAACCGGGGAAGGAATATCGAAAACCCGTGTGGGAATGTGGAGCTAAAGTTCACATTCACCAGGTGAAGGGCACTTCTGCAAAACGCGACAGATCAGAAGCGGGGATCGGGTCGCAGGGACCTCGGCGCCCAGCGATGAGCAGAGTGTGGAGACAGACAGACACAGTGAGGCAGGAGCAGACTCGAGCAACACAACAGACGGACCCAACAGGTGCACAGAGCAGCCCCTCCAGCTGCACGATGTGCGGGCCACGTGCGCCCCCAAACTTAGGGAAAGGCGCTCCTCAGGTGTGTCTGAGAACAACGTGGTGGCAGTGCTGACGGCTGAAGGAGGGCTTGCACTTTGCCCAATACTATGTTTCTGTATCATTTTTTCATAACCACAAAAAATGATGGAAACAAAATGAACTCTCATTCATGACTGAAGAAATGCTGGTGTGTCTGTACCATGGGGACCCTGCACCCATTAGACAGAGTGACCTGGAGCTGAGGCCACTGATGTGGAGGGGCTCCACCGGGCCCTGAGCGCGGAGAAGGCAGTGCAGAGAAGTGTTACCTATTTACATACACACAGAATACACATTTGCACGCACATGTGTGTGTGTGCACGTGTACATACATGCTGTAGGTGAGTGTGATGCATGTACACATCGAACTCCACATGCCCACTGCACAGCCCGCCTCGGCCCATGGGCGATGGCCGCACACCTGTGTATGTGAAGGAGCACATGTGTGCTTACAGCCCTGTGGGGAAGGACCGATCAGGGAGCTCATGAGAGCTGGCCTGCAGGGTGTGAGGGCAGGTGCTCTGGGAGCAGGTGAGGGGGAGTGAGGGGAGCCTGAGGAGAGGGCCCTGCCCAGAGGGAGGGTGCCCAGTGTCCGGCTGGGGCAGAAGGGGTCCCAGGCAGTGCAGAGGGTTGGGGAAGGCCGTGCTCAGGTGGCTTTTCTTGCTGTAAGGCGGGTCTGCCTCCAGCTGAACACCTGTTCCTGTTTGCAGCCAAGTCAGAGAAAGAGAGTCTAGCCTTCAAGGTCAAGGGCCATTGATCAGCAGGAAAGAGAGACTGATGTGGGGCTCAGTACTGCAGGCTGGGGGTCTGTCTGACGAATAAGCCCACAGGATCCTGAGAGAGGCCGGTCTCCTTGTCACTCTGGAGAATAAGATCACAGGATCCTGAGATGGGTCAGCCTCCTTGTCACCCTGGAGAGTAAGGCCACGGGCTCCTGAGATGGGCCAGTCCCCTCATCACCCTGGAGAGTAAGGCCACAGGGTCCTGAGATGGGTCAGTCTCCTGGTCACCCTGGAGAGTAAGGCCATGGGGTCCTGGAGATAGGCCGGTCCTCTTGTCCGTGCTTCTGTGCAGCTGGGAATTCACCTATATCCTGGCAATACAGAGATGAATTTACACAATTTCAGAGTCATTGTGGGCCCGTAGATTGAGATTTCCTACAGGGCAGGAAGCCGAGATGATTTGTTTCAACCAGCAGTCCTTGGATAGTGTTTTTGTTTGTTATTTCTTTTGGCTATTTCAATTTTAAAATTCATTTTGCTGAGACCTAATTTGTCCTGTCCCTTGGAAGGCTCACCTCTGTGTCCCCAACTGTGCCCACTGCAGCTGAGTAAATGTTGAAACAACTAGCTAGACCCCTTCTGAGGTGGGCAAACCGCCAACTGGCATGAAAATAACGTTTGGAGCATTTAGTTGTATTTTTTATTAATATTTATTTAGCGTCTTGCTGGTGATTGTAACAATCCCCAAAAACACCATTCACAGAAGGCCAGCATGGAGTCTGGCACCTCTGTTCTGTCACTCAGTCCTCAGGACACCCCAAGGAAGGGAATGAGGGGGTCACTTTGCAGACGCACTGACTGAAGCCCCCTGTGCTCGCTGCCTCCCTGGGCACAGGGACCTCTTGTTTTCGGGTGAGGCCACACACCAGGCCCTGCTCTCCCGGGTGCCCCATGCTCCTGACGCTGATCTGTGCTAATGATGTGACTGAGCAAGGACAGAGGTGGCCCAGGGGTCCAGGTTCTGGTGGGAGAGGGGAGGGGAGGGGATAGGCTCACGCACCTCCCCCTCTCCACTGTCTCCTCAGTTGGTGGCAGATTGAGGCACCTGCACTGGGGGGGAGGGGTCACCCAGTGCGGGAAGAGTCTCTGCACCTGGCAGCTCTAGGACCGGGGGACTCCAGGAGCCGATTTGGAGGGGGAGGCCTCTGGGCCTCTGCTGGGCTCTGGGCCCTGACCCCCGCCCGGAAGCTGCAGTCCAGAGGACAATCCTCGCATGATCCCGGCCCCGCAAGTAGGGGTGGCAGGAAGCCCCACGACCTCAGGGACTCCTGAAGAGACTGACTAGGAAACCACTGGGAGGGACACAGCAGGTGGGCGGCAGACGGGACCTCCTGGGCCAGAGGCCTTCCTCCGCCTTCCTCCCCGCTCAGCGTCCTCCGGGCCCACCTGTGAGCAGGCGCAGCACCGGGCCCTGCCGGGACCACGCCCGCCCCGAGTGGGCTCTCCCGCGAGGCCAGGACGCCCAGACGGCCCAGAAATCTCTCCAACCTCCTTTTGCCGCTGCTGTCCTCAGCAGATCTTAAACGGTTTTATAGAAACATTTCAAACAAATAACACGCTTGAAAAAACTCAAGAAAGCGAAGGAGTGATAAGACGAAAGAGGAAATCCTCTTCTTAGACTCCCAGACTTACCTTTACACCCCTCCCCTCCTCACCCCCGCCCCCGGGCGCGTCTGAATCCGCGCGTCTGTCCCTTACCTCGTCCTTAGTTCTGCATTCACTGTACGGCCTGTGGCTGGTGACTTCTCGGTGGGGGCTGGAGTCTGAGCAGCTTCGCTGAGCTCCCCCAGGGGTGCAGGTGCGCCCCGCTCCCGCCCCGCAGTGTCCCACTCGCACCCCGCTGTGCCCCGCTGTGTCCGGCTCCCGCCCTCCGCTGTGTCCTGCTGTGTCCCACAGTGTCCAGCTTGCAACCCACTGTGTCCCGCCCTGCTGTGCCCCTCTGTGTCCCGCTGTGTCCCGCTGTGCCCCCGCTCCCGCCCCGCTGCGCCCTGCTGTGTCCTGCTGTGCCCGGCTGTGTCCCGCTGTGTCTCACAGTGTCCAGCTCACAACCCACTGTGTCCCTCTGTGTCCCGCTCCCGCCCCGCTGTGTCCCACTCGCGCCCTGCTGTGCCCGGCTGTGTCCCGCTCCCGCCCCACAGTGTCCCACTCACAATCCACTGTGTCCCGCTCCGCCCCGCTGTGCCCGGCTGTGTCCCGCTGTGTCTCACAGTGTCCAGCTCACAACCCACTGTGTCCCGCTGTGTCCTGCTGTGTCCCACTCGCGCCCTGCTGTGTCCCGCTGTGTCCCGCTCCCTCCCCACTGTGCCCCACTCGCGCCCTGCTGTGTCTCGCTGTGTCCCGCTCCCGTCTCACTGGTGCCCCGCTCCACGGCTCCCTGCCACACCTGATGTAATCACCGCACCTGTCTCCCTGCTCACTGTCTGTCCGCTCAGATTTTCTGCTTCTTCGTGACTCGGTCTTTGTAAGCTGCATGTTCCTCAGCATTCATCCATTTCTTACAGGTTTTCCAATTTGTTGCCATATAATTGTTCACAGTCATCTAAGAGTCTTGGTATTTGTGTGGTATTAGCTGTGAAGTCTCCTCTTCATTTTTTATTTTATTTATTTACATCTTTTTTCTTAGGCTAGCTGGAAGTTTGTCAAATTTATCTATCTTTCCAAGTGGCCCCTTTATTAAAAGGATTCATTCTGTGAATACTTATAATACACAAGGATACATATAATACACTAGCATGCTTGTAATACCCTTGTATACTTATAATACACTACCATGTTTGTAATAACCTAGTACACTTATAATATACTAGCATGCTTATAATACCCTAGCATACTATAATAACCTAGTATACTTACAATACACTACAATACTTGGAATACCTTAGCATACTTATAATACACAAGCATACACATAATACTCTAGAATGCTTATAACACCCTAGTATACTGATAATACACTAGCATGCTTGTAATTCCCTAGTATACTTAAATACACTAGCATACTTGTAATAACCTAGTATACCTACAATACACTAGCATGCTTGTAATGACCTAGCATACTTATAATACACTAGCATACTTGTAATACCCTAACTTACTTACAATACACTGGCATGCTTGTAATACTCTAGTATACTTATAATACACTAGCGTGCTTGGAATACACCAGCATACTTATACTACACTATCATGCTTGTAATAACCTAGCATACTTATAATACACTAGCATACTTGTAATACCCTAGCATGCTTATTATACACTAGCATGCTTCTAATACCCTAGTATACTTACAGTACACTAGCATACTTGTAATAACCTAGCATACTTATAATACACTAGCATGCTTGTAATAATCTAGCATACTTATAATACATTAGCATACTTATAATAAATTAGCATACTAAAAGAACCTCCCACCAGCTGTATGACAGTTTACAATTCTCTGGCAACTCCCTGAAATTACCCTTACTTCCAAGAACTCACTACCCCTTCTCCTGAAATCTTTTTGAATAATCTTTCTTGTATTTAACATAAATTAAGTAGAAGGTATAACATAAGACTCCAGAAATTCACAAAGTGCCCTTGTCAGTTGCTCTGAGAGAGACCTGCTACTCTACATATGGGGTGGCCACCATTTCCTTTCCTCATCTTACTTTAATAAACTTGCTTTGCTTTACTCTGTTGGCTCACTGTTGAATTCTTTCCTATGTGAAACCAAGAACCCAACTCACTTTCACATAGATCCCACTTTTGGGAAAAACTTTCCTGTGTCCCTGGTTGAAAGAGGGTATTGAATTCTACTATCATTGTATTGCAGTCTGTTCACTTCCTGTGTCCCTATTGCAAGAGGGTGTTGAAGTCCCCTACTATCATTGCATTGCACTCTGTTCCCTTTGTGTCCCTGGTTGAAAGAGGGTGTTGGGGTCACCTACTACCATTGCATTGCTGTTGTTCACATCCTGTGTCCCTTGTTGAAAGATGGTGGTGAGGTCCCCAACTATCATTCCACTGCTGTCTGTTTACTTCTTGTGTCCTTTTTGAAAGAGAGTTTTGCGTCCCCTACTCCATTGCATCACTGTCAGTTCACTTCCTGTGTCTGTTGTTGAAAGAGGATGTTGAGGTCCTCAAAATAATTGCTTTGCTGCCTGTTCACTTCCTGTGTGCCCTGTTGAAAGAGGGTGTTGAAGTCCCTTCCTGTCATTGCATTGCTGTCTCTTCACTTCCTGTACCCCTTGTTGAGGGAGGGTGTTGAGGTCCCCTACTATCATTACATTGCTGTCTGCTCACTTCCTGTGTCCCTTGTTGAATGAGGGTGTTGATGTCCCCAACTATCTTTTCATTGCTGTCTCTTCACTTTCTGTGTCCCTTGTTGTAAGAAGGTGTTGAGGTCCCCAACTATCATTGCATTGCTGTACGTTCACTTCCTGTTTCCCTTGTTGAAAGAGGGTGTTGAGGTCCCCTACTATCATTGCATGCTGTCTGTTCACTTCCTATGTCTCTTGTTGAAAGAGAGTGCTGAGATTCTCTACTATCACTGCATTTTTGTTTGTTCACTTCCTGTGTACCTTGTTGACAGAGGGTTTTGAAGTCTCCTACTATCATTGCATTGCTGTCAGCTCACTTCCTGTGTCCCTTTTTGAAAGAGGGTGTTGAGTTCCCCTACTATCATTGCATTGCTGCCTGTTCACTTCCTGTGTCCCTTGTGGAAAGGGGGTGTTGATGTCTCTTACTATTATTGCATTCCTGTCTGTTCACTTTCCTGTGTCCATTGTTGAAAGAGGGTGTTGAAGTTCCCTAGTATCATTTCTTTGCCCTCTGTTCACTTCCTGTGTCCTTTGTTGAAGGAGGGTGTTTAGGTTCCAATCTATTATTGCATTGCTCTCTGTTCACTTCCTGTGTTACTTGTTGAAAGATGGTGTTGAGGTCCCCTAGTAGCATTGCATCGCTCTCTGTTCACTTGCTGTGTTCCATGTTGAAAGAAGGTGTTTAAGTCCCCAACTATCATTGCATTGCTGTCTGTTCTCTTTCTTGCATCCCTTGTTGAAATAGGGTGTTGCAGTCCCCTACTATCATTGCATTACTGTCTGTTCACTTCCTGTGTCCCTTGTTGAAAGAGGGTTTTGAGTCCCCTAGTATCATTGTATTGTTGTCTGTTTCTCTCTTAAGACCTCTTCATTTTCACCTTATGGATTTAGTTGCCCCAACATTAGGTGCATATATATTTACAACTGATGTATCCTCTTGATGAATTGACATTTTTGCCATTATATTATGACCTTTTATGTTTCTTTTTAATTTTTTACTTAATGTAATAAGTTTTGGTACCCATGGTCTTTTTTCATTTCTTTTGCACGGAATTATTTCCTTCCATCACTTGACTTTCAGCTTATACATGCACTGAAGTGAGTTTCTTTCAGGCAGTATATAGTTTGGTCTCATTTTTTTTTATCGTCTCAGGCACTATGTCTTTTTATTATTGAGTTTAACCCATTTACATCTAAAGCAATCAATGACAGGTAATGGCTTACTATTGCCATTCTATTAATTGTTTTCTGTCTTTTGTAGGTCCTTTGTTCTTTTTCGCCTCTCTTGATATCTTCCTTTGCAATTTGATGATTTTCTATGTTGGTGTGTTTTTGTTTCTTTTTATTTATTTTTTCAATATCTGCAATATAATTGTGATGTGTGGTTACCCATAAAACATGCTATAATTATAGTAGTTTATTTTAAGGTGATAACAATGTAAATTTGACTGTATATAGAAACCCTGTACTTTTACTCTCCCACACACATTTTATGTTTTTAATATTAATTTACATCCTTTTATGTTGTGTATACATTAGCAAGTTATAGTTATACAAAATGCTTTTGTCTTTTCACCTTAATGATAAAGTTAAACATGATTTACAAACCACTGGTACAGCATTAGAGTATGCTTAATTGAAAGGTAAAATACTTACCTTTACTGGTGAGTATTATGCTTTTATATGTTTTCATGTTCCTGATTAGCATCTTTTCATTGCAGTAAGAATTACCTTTCACATATCTCTGAAGTAAGGTCTAACAATAGTGAACTCTCCTAGCTTTTGATCGCCTGGGAGTCTTTCTTGCTCCTTAATTTCTGAAGGACAGGTTTTTGAGGTAAAGTATTTTTGATTGGTGTGGGGTTAGAAATCCCCCACATGTATGTCTCATGTACGTCTCATTCAAGTGAGCCACTAATGGGTTAAATTGGCTTCTGCCTTCACAGAAAAAGCAACAGGTTTGGGCTACCCTGAGGCAAACACAAAGACTGTTTTCTGGCCATCCAGAAACAGATACTTTGAAGTTTTTGCAGCCGTTGGCTTCAAGGACTTAGAAGCTCAAAAGGTTCTTGCCTGGAGACACAGTCCAGAGGTGTAAAACATTTTGTCAACAGCCTAAAGATCTCAGCACTGTGGAGAAACAGAGTCATAAACCCATTTAAGGTTAACTTGGTGAGCACATGAGGAGTTTCAGAAAGCAGTTCCCCTGTAGCTCTGTCTCTTATTTGTATGTAGATTTCTTACCCAAAAGCTGAGGCTCATTTACAAGGAGTTAAGGTAAAAGAGCACTGTGCTGGTTTGAAGACTTGATGTCTGCCACTTAGGTTTAGAGTTAGATAGAGGAAGTTAGATAGTGGTGAATGTTGTAAATCATAGATTAAGTGTGCACGTGACTGCCAATGTATATAAGGTGGTCAGAAATAAAGTTAATTTGCTACAT